>ML811660.1:8012-38243 GCA_009831015.1 Picea engelmannii | reverse complement strand
AATCCTTAGACGACAAGATAATACTCTTTTAGATCCCTGTAGAGTTCTTACCACTAAGTTACTGCACGCCGTAGACTTCGTTTTAATTTTTATTTTCTAACACAACTGACTTATTTCACACTGCATATTTGTTACCATTCAGTTCCTTCAAACTAAATAGGATTAAAATATTTGAGCTATTAAAACTTTATAGGAAAAACATTGAACAACTGTTCCTTTTCACTATTCAAACTACATAAAATTAAAATATTTGAGCTATTAAAACTTTATAGGAAAAACATTGAACAACTGTTCTTTTCACTAATTTCAATTACAAGAAAAATATTAAAAAAATTAAATATTTGAAATATCTACAAACAAGGTCAAGTATGTCTACAATGAGTATTGGAACATATTGTAGTGATTCATTAAAGAAAGACATATTAAAGGGGAAGAATCTGAATTTGTTGATATTTATGTGCTTCATACCACTAACTTGTGACTCCCATGTTCTAAGCATACACATAGGATGATACATGACTCATAAAACGACACATGTTTAACAAAAGTGTTTTGAACTATAAGAGTTTTCTTATGAAATTTAAATCTACCACATGACTAAGTTAACATCTTAATTTTGAATTTCAAATAATTTAGTTATGTCCATTTTCTATATAGTTTTAGAGTTTTAGAATTCTTTTCTTTTTATAGTGAATTAAAAAAATATATATTGAATAGAAACATGTAAACATTCCTAAACATATGGAATATTTTTGATCAATAAGAACACAAATCATTTTTATTAATATCAGATAATTTTATTCAATATCACTCTTTTGATATGGATATGGATATTGAATTCACCCAATGTACTTGTTGTAAACTAAATACACCAATATTTATGCATGTATAGTTTGATATCAATACATATAACAAGTTGGTTTCAATCTTAGTTCAATTAATAAGTAATTAGTTGTATTGACTTTTTATGCATGGGAATGGAAATCGAAATATGAGCTTTGAATGGGTAGAAGGACCTACTTATATAACCAAATGTACATTCTGAATAACGAAAACATATTCTTATAACATCACTATCATATTATAGAGGTGAATTGTATTTTTGCATGTACGCCTGCCTTGGATAAGATCAAGTGTATACAGATCCTTTATTATATATCCTAAACTATGTGTTATTTTTCCATTACCAAAGCCATGCAAATAAGACCCTATTATTTTCAATAAGCATGAACAAAATCGTTATGCATTTTCTAACATTATATTAATTAATCAATCATTAGTTATAAAATTATTTCATTGTTTGTCTAAAATATGCATTTAAAGGGAATGGTGGAATATAAATACTAAGAAAGTCATTTGTTGGGTTTTTCAAAATGGATGTTGTCTCAACATGGATTCTAAGCATCCAAGGAAAATATGATGCCTCAAACCACCACACATAGTCACTCAAGTGCATATTTTTTCTTTGACTAGTGATATGGGTGTCATTTGGATGTTTTGAGCATTGTGCATGGTTCCTTAAATGAGGATTCTAGGAAACTAGGGACAAGGATGATGCCATGAACCACAAGAAAGGAACTCATGAGTGTATCCTTGGCCTTTGAATGGTGCTATGGGTCCCATTTGGATGTTTCGAACAATAGGTCTACATCTCAAGACTCTTGACATGGTCAAGAGAGGAAAATATTAGGCCCTAAATAAGGTTTATAGGAATCCATGTAAGGTAACAATGCCTTGAAATGACACAAATGATTTCTCAAGGATATCCTTGTCCTCCAAGTGTGGATATGGGCACCATTTGGATATTATGAGTATTAGTTATGGGACTCAAGGCCCTATACATGGTTTTTGGTGGAAATGTAGTCCTAGGAAATAAAGGGTGATTCTAGACATGAAAAGGTAATAATAGGACAATAAATGATGACACAAGACCTCTTGAAACTATACTTGACATTTGAGTGGATATATGGTTGTTATTTGGATTTTTCGAGCACTTGGTATGTGTCTTGAGGAATTCATTATGGTCTTGGGAGGAAACTTGGGTATTAGGCCCTACATGATTCTTATATGCATCTACAAATAATAATGGTACCTTCAACCACTACACATGACCTCTTGAGAGTATCCTGTATGTTTTACTAGAGATATGGGTGCCATTTGTATTTTTTCAACACTTGGTATGGGTCATAATATCTTCCACATGATTGGTAATAAAATTAACCTTAGACCCTAAATGACACTTCTAGGTAAAAAGTGACAAGAAAAAAGACACCTCAAGCCATGACACAAAACCTCCCAAGTGTATAGTTGGCCTTTGAGTGGGGATATGGGAACCAATTGTATGTTTTAAACACTAAGTTTTTGTGTTGGACCCCCCTGAGGTTTAATACCTAAATGAATCTTTTGGGAATTCAGGGAATGTAATGATTCCTTGAATCGACATAGATGAACTATAGAGGGTCTCCTTGACCTTTGAGTTGGGTTATGGGACCAATTTAAATGTATTGAGCTCTATATATGGGTATTGACACCCTAAACATATTTAAGGAAGAACACTTGGGCCTTATTCCCTATTCTAGTATTTTAGGCATCCAAGGATAGTGATGATGCCTCAAACAACCCTAATATCTCTTAAGGGTAACCTTGGGATTAGAATGGGTATATGGGTGCCATTTATATGTTTTGAGAAATTAATATACTCTTAGACACTGAATGTGATTAATAAGTTTATGGTTATGTGATTCTTTAAATTTTAATTTAAAAGTATAAATTCATATTCTAATGGTATTTTCCATGATATATCTTAGTTAAAGAAACAAGTATACACCACAACAATGGTTTTTTTTTCTGAAAACATATTCTATTCTCTTTCTCTATATATATATTTAGATGTTTATTCGCAATGGATGCCACCCACAAAAGTCCATTCCTTTTTTACCACTTTGTCAATCTAGTGATAAATCCAAAAATGAGGGTTTAAAGCTCAATAATGCTTCTCAAGTTCCCTAGGACATTTCTTTAGAGATTGGCTCTATTCTAAAAGAATTGTTTCAAGATTGTTCATTACTCTCTTTGATTTCGTACATTTTGAATGAGTAGAAGATTTTTTCGATCATTCCACAAAGGATGGTAAACCTTTAGGGTTAGAGAATACTCTCTATACTCTACCCATGTGCACTTCTAACATTTCCGTTCAATTTGTTTCAAAAATTAAAACATTGGTTTCATACTAATGAAATTCAATGCTGCTTCCTATTTTAATAGTAACATCACTCCTACCATGACAAGCGTATGATTGGCATGAGAAGCATATTTATTTCACAAGTTCCTCGATGTGCCATATAATCTAATTGAGGCAATAACATGATCATAATATATAATTATGTAGATACTCCCCTCATGTTAACACCACCAACTAGTTTAATATTTCTTATCTCAAGAGTACCATCAGAAAAGGAACTCTTGATTGGTGAGAACTATAGAAACCTACCCCCACCATATTTGAAGAAGTGAAGCCTAATTTTATACACAAACGGAGAGAAATTATGTAACCCTATACTATAATTCCCGTCCTAATACATATCTATTCAAGAGTAAGTGACATTTAAGTTATATACATTGTAGGTTAATAGAATGTTTAAAAAAAATTGAAAATGACATTGTAGATGGAAAATAAATTTATTTTTTATTTGCTCCTTCTAGCTTGCAACTACCTTACATTAAATGAATTAAACCAAGCACATAATAGGAAACCTACAATTATTGATATTATAATGTTATAATGGAACATTGTACATTGTTAGAACAACACCTATAACTTCCTCAGGGATTGAACAATTAAAAAAATATGTTACAAAAATAGGTTAAGAAAGTCACTATAGAAATCCTTAATACTTATTTTTATAATAAAAAAAAAAAAAAATTGGAATAAGAATGCCCACTATAGAACCTAAGCTCTATGTGGACCACTCTATTCTTTGTAGATCACAAGGTAAATTGAGAAAATAATACATGGAGGCACAATAATTATAAATTTCATGCACTAACCATATTGCAAGAACATTTCATCACAAATAATAACCCAACTTACCTTGAATTTATTAGCCCCACTTTAGTTACAAATTCTTCCATTGAATCCTATTTAGTTTTTCTTTTCATATTAGCTTGCCGCAAACATAATGTTAAGGTAATTGGGATCCTATGTTAAGGCCATAATAAGAATTCATTATTATTTTATTTGTTCTATTATTATGTTGGATACAACCTTTCATTGTACCCTTTCATTACAATTGTAGACTTTGTCTCCTACACACACACACACCAAGGAGACCTAGTCTTAGGATTGTCTTATCCCTTCTTATGAATTGGATGTATTATAATAGGGGGATCCCCCATAGAATTATATTGTATTCAATGACGTTTTATCATTGTAAAGGTGTTGGTTCATAGAATTTGATATAAAGAGCATTGAATTCCTAGGGTTTTGTCGCTTTCGAGTCATCTTGGAATTTTATCTATAAATTATTTTCTAGGACATTTTAAATAGTGAAATTATGAGGTTCCTCAAGTGACATATCAAAGTATTTATGGTAAACATTTATAGCTCTCGTTCATTGTAAGTTCATATATATATATTATATGTAATATAGGGCTTTTCACTAATCCTAAAACCCATTTTAAATGAGTCATCTTGGAATTTTTGCTATAATTAATTTTGTGGAAATTTTCAGATAGTGCAATTTTTGGAGACTGAAGAGAAGTATCATAGTAAATGTGTTAAAAATTATAGGCTTCATTTCACTACAATTTTGGAGATATAGTCCATGGGAGACAACGTTTGTGACTAATACTAAAATCAATTATCTTGGAATTTTCAATTAATTATTTTTCAATGAAGTCTCAAACTATAGATTTTTCAAAATCATGAGTTCACATAGTTAAGTACATGTGGAAAAAATTTCATGTTTTGACACAGTATTTTTTATGAGCTATTTCTTCTGGAAGTTAGTGTTTTTGCACAAGTTATTTTTTGGTTATTTTAAGAGATTTTTTTGTGGTTAGAAATCTCATTTTTTAATTCATTTTAGGGACATGTTCCATCATCTTTAAATAACATAGGATCTATCATTAATAGGGTAAAATTATGGTTGGAAAAAATACATGTAGGAAATACACACAGTTTCATGTGGTTTGAAACACATTGTTTTGTCATGTTATAATTTGTTGTAACCCTTGTACCACATTAGACAATACCTATAGATGGAATCTCACTTCCACATACATTTTTGTATATATTAATTCCCCTAGGTATACCCAAAAAAATCCTTAGATAATATATTAATGCATCTTGTTTCTATTGTACACCGAGAACAACACCTGGGGAGACCACTCTCTAGTATCTAGGTAGTCAAGTAGTATGGCTAAGGGTACGGTTGAGCTTCCTTAGTTAGTTCCTTGATTTACTGGGTCGGGTACTATTTTTGGACCCAACATGTATATAAAATATCTATAGCACCTAATACTCCCATGTCTATAGGACCTAATATCTCTTTCCAACAACTCCAAAGGAAGATCCAAAAATTACTTCACCAATTAAATTGCCATAAATAACCACCATGAACAATGAAAAAAATGAGGATATACAAAGATAGTTATCCAAAATGGATTGTTGAATCAATGTATTGAATGATAGGTCAGTGAAAAAGGTTGATTTGGTGAATACTCAAACATATTTTGAAATAAATATGGAACAATTGGAACAAAAGAGAGATGGAAGATTGGAACACATGGAAAAACAAATGGATGGAAAGTTGGAACAAATGGAAAAAAATATTATAGAATCCTAAAATGGGAGGCTCCCTAAAATTTATAAGGTGTTTGATGGGACTTGCCAAAATAAAAGTAGTATTCATGTTGAACAACTTTCCAATAATAAGAATTTTATAGGGGAATTTAGATCCAATGGTAGAGTTACTTATGGATGGTTTCCAAAATGAGTGAACCTTCCCAAGTTTGAATGAAGGAAGTTTGATGTAATAGATGTCTTTACCTAGTTGAACCAACTAGAGTAATATTTTGAACTACATAATATTATGGATGATAAGTAGGGGATTCACATAACAAATTTCAACTTTGAAATAAAACCATATCAATGGTATCAATGGGAAGTTAAAAGGAAGCACAAACCTCATCATTATACTTGGGGTTTATTTATAGGAGACTTACAAGCACAATATGATAAATCTTGGGGAAAAGAATAAATTAGTCAACTGAAACAAATCAAGTACTTAGGTGATATTCAATATTATAATTCAGAATTTCATGCATTGTCCACAAGGGTGGATAACATAAGTGATGAACATTTGTTGGAATTTTACATAGGTGGATTAAAATAAAACACTAAACATGATATTTTCCTAAAACATCCTAGAAATATTATGGAAGCTATGAAATTTTCTCTTCATATTGAAGTCAATAATAATGTTACACACAATTCTACCATTGGAGCATATGAATAAAGAAAAGATCGTTTAAGAGTTCATAAGACAACCTTACCTAAACCTACTTGAATATCAAAAAATGAAATGGAGGAAAGAAGAGAAAAAGGTCTATGATTTATTTGTAACAACAAATGGTGAAAATTGCATAAATTTCAAGAAACATTATTTTTCACCTTGGAAAATAACCATGAAGAGGAAGCAGAGGCATGTACCCAAGGAATTAAAGAGAAACTTTTCAACTTAAAAGATTAGTAAATAGAGGGTAAAATTGTACACACCATTTATTCAGATAGGTGCAAAATATTTGTTCATCAATTGAAATGGTTGGAAACACATCAAGCCTTGAATATTGTAGGTTAAATTAAAAATAAAAACATTGTACTTCTCATTGAATTAGGTAATACCCATAATTTCATTCACAAAAAATTAGAAGAGCACCTCAATTTTTTTGTATATGAAGTGATAAATTTTCAATTTTTTGTCGGTAAAAGAGGGAGTATTGATTGTGTGGGAAAATTATACAACATTAAAATAAGTATGGGAGAATATAATGTGGAAATACTATTGTATTCCATTCCCATTCCTATATATATACAAAGGGGACCTAGTCTTAGGATCATATTATATTTTCTTCTCAAATGGATACATTGTAAAAGTAGGTTTCCCCCTCGAACTAGACTACATTAATTGAATTTTTATCATTCTCAATATGTGGGTTCATCACACATAATTTCTCCCATGCCACACATCACACCACCCCTATTCACTTCTCTATGGAACCAACCTCAAATTTCTAGAAAACACCATGGACTTGGTTACATTATTGCATTGCATGATTTCACTTGTGTCTTCTATGTGATACATCAAAAAAACTCAAAATCAAGATTAAAACCATGATTGAAATCAGAATTATGTTCATTGAATCATTATGATGTGTTTTTATTGTGATATGTGGTTTCATATCGTAGATAATTTTCCTTTCAAATATCTTTATTAGATAGAATATATTTTCTATAGACTAGGTGATCACGATTCATTCAATTTCTTGAATTCTAAGATCAATATTATCATATGCACATTGCCTCTTTGAACCACCGAAACTTAGCCTATGGATTTACATCGATTTCACATTTTCGTTGTAACATGCATCAAGCCTCAATGTTGTGAAAACATTTAGTCAATGAATCCTACGAGTTGTATATCAAAGACTGCATAATGAAATACTCAATATATAAGAATCAGAAAGTTGTAACTCTTAAAAATGATGAATTAAATAATATATAAAATAATGTGAATGAAATTATTAGCACCTATTAATAATGTTCCATGGATGATACCCCACTACTTGTGAATATAACACTAAGCATTATGCACAAAAATAAGATGGAATATATTTAGAAAGAAGCTCAAGCTTGTGCACTAAAAACCACATGATGTTTCCATTGCCATCCACTAGTTGGTGCATGCCCTAACTAGAATGGATATTGAATGTCCATATCCAAATAAGTTTATCTGTATTATGACCTTTCTATATGATCTTTTTTTTAGAATAACATTCCTACACTTACTCTTGCAATTCATTGCTTGTTAATCCCTAAACAAAGCCCTATCTTAAGCATAAATCCTCGTGTTAATCTCTAAATAAATCCCTAAATATTGATTTATTACATTTCTTTTTTTATATTATTGTTTTCATCTAAACCTTTCTATTGTGATTGTACCCTTTGTCTCCTATATATACCAAGGACAACTTGTTTTAGCATCATCTCATATTGTACATTTTTTCTATTGTAAAAGGATGGTATCCTCTCAAAGATGCTTATATTTCATTATTATATTTAATTATCAAGTCATGGGTTTACTTCTCTTTCTATTTTCAAGCTATTTTAGGTGTTTGTTCTTTAACATCTCGTTTCATAGAATATGATCCTAGGGTTTTTCTTCTTTAAAAGAACCATTTTGGAATTCTATCTCTAAAATGTTTCAATGACATTTCAGACCATGAAATATTTACAAGCATAATGAGGCATAGTGAATTAATTATGGCAAAAATTTTGTTTTTTGGTTCACTATACTTTTTGAAATATAGCCTTTGGAATTTATGGCTTTTGACTTGTCCTAAAATTAGTGTCAAATGAGTTATTTTGAAATTTCTTCTATATAGTAAAGGTTCAAACTTATAAACTTTCAAGAGCTCCTAGAGACATATTATATTTATTGTTATAAAATTTTATCTTTTTTTTTTCACTATAATTTATGAGTTATAATTTGTGGAATTTAGGGTTTTAAACTAATCGTAAAATTAGTCTCAAAGAAGATTCCAATTGGCCAGGGAGAGGTAGATACATAAGATTATTATAGTTAGTGACTCAAAGAATACAATTAGAAGTTTTGTTAAAGGATATGTTCTAAAGGATTGTTAATTGGGTGATATATTAAGGAGAATCCTACATAATATTACTCTCATCCCTTAGGTCTCATATTGTCACATATTGTAGGAAAATAATGGCACTTCTAACCATCAAGCCAACCTAGCCACTTTGGGGGAAACAGGACTCTTCGTGTAAATGGGGGATCCTCTCGCTCCATAATTATATAATTAATGTTAATCACATGAGAACACATGCATATCAAATAGTGGTGCACTTGGACATGGGCATGGATGCCAACCATCCAACCCAATGTTTTCCTCCATATGGCTACATAAGGAAGTCTTGGTATTATGCATCTTTCACACTCTCTTATCGTGGTCATGGTGGGACATTTCAAGTGGTGAGTATTAGGATAAATTGGATGTACAAAAAGGAGAGAATGTTGGAGGCCATGGATTTGACATTTGTAGTGAATGATGGATCGGTCATGTTGCTACACCCCCCTGGTTTCCATCATGTTAGCTCGTCATATCTCGTTTGGGCATGAGAGAAATATTAAATTTTTCTACCGCATGAACTATATTGTGGATTTGGAAAATCACTTCACTAATTGCATTAAGCATAGGTAATTCAGAGGGGAATTCCATCAATATGGAACATCTTAGTGTAGCATATAGGGGACATTGTTTGGATTTGAGGGTTGCAACTATGAAATTGGGAGCCTTGTTAGTAGAGCTTGCTCTTGGTATACAAGAATGAAGTAAATTATTAGGGTCTTTGGCATTGAAAATTTAGTATTGGTTATGAATTCATATGTACTGAGAATGCCAAATTCTCAGGAGTGACTAGAAAGAAATTATACCAAAGCTACACTAAGAAACAAGTAGAGGAAGAGAAGTGGAATTTGATGCCTAGATGATGGATTTAGCAGATTAGTGAAAGGATTTCTCATCATGTATTCAGGGTGGAATTCCATCAAGATGGAACATCTTAGTGTAGCATACAGGGGAGGTTGTTTGCATTTGGGGGTTGTGACTCTGAAATTTGGAGCCTTTTCAGCATAGCCTCCTCTTAGTATTCAAGCATGAAGTAAATTCTTAGGGTATTTTTCATCGAAACTTTAGTTTTGGTTATGAATTCAAATGCACTAAGACTGTCAAAATCCTAGCTGCGAATATAAATAAATTCTAGAAAAGCTACCCTAAGCAACAATAATAGGAAGAGAGGTGAAATTGGATGGCCAGATGATGGATTTGGCAACTTATTCAGAGGCCTTTTCATGAGTTCGGAGTCTCATGACCATGTTTCTTTACCATTGTTTCTCATTCTTTTTCAGGCACACTCCATTTGAAGCGGTTGTTAGTAGTGATAATGGAAATGGAAAAGGGTGGAGAACTATAGCCCTCCAAGGGACAATCAGACAATGTGGAAGAATCTTGGATCTCTCTACAACAACTTCAAATCATGTTTCAAGTTTTGTCTTCTTAGGTGATGCTTATTTTGGAAATTATGATCCAACAATTTTTTTTTATGTGTCAACACTAAGATGAAATGGACACACTTCGTTCCCAATTGGAAAACTTGTCGACTCAATCTACACTACCACCATTGGCTCTGGACACAGTCTTGATTACATATGACTCTTACTTATTAGTGGATAGCCACATTCCTTGTCTAAACCTTGCAATATGATAAATGGTAAAGGAATACATGTTCCTTCTTAATCATCCCAAGGCTGGTGCTTGATGCTTCTTTTAGTTGTTTGCATACATGACATCTTTTTTCATCTATATACATTACTATTTTGTATTGTATATTCTCCTTTAGGAGATAGGAATTAATTAAGGATAGATAGGACTAGTATCATTTTCAATTATCATATTTTTTCCTTGCCCCTAGGATTTTTGTAAGACATTGTGAGCTTTGACCGGACCCATCTTTCATTAATACAAAATATGTCATTTATTGTTAAAAAAAAAAAAAAGTCTCAAACAAGTCATCTTGGAGTTTTCACTATAACTATATTTTTTTTAATGTTTCAAACTATAAAAAAGTTATGAATATTATAAGACATATATAATAATTGTTGGTATAAATTTCAAATTCTTATTCGCTATAATTTAAAAAATACAGGATTTGGAATTTATGGTTTTTGACTAGTCCTAAAGCTAGTCTTACATAGGTTTTCTTGGTACAACTGTCATATCTAAAGCTAAGAAATTCCAAATTGAGTTCCACTAGTTCCTTTGGAAACAATATAGACCATAGTTTTTATTATAATACTTTCATAATTATATTAGAAAAAATGGACATGTGACAAACGATAAAATTCCACTCTCTTCAAATGGAAAAATACAGGAAGTTATGGAAAAGTTGCAATGAGTTTTTCTTTCAACCTTATAATTTAGTCAAAACTATGGAATTACAGAGAATACATATCATGATACCATATATCAAATTTTAAAATCATAAGTATATAAATTTCATATTTATATCATGTGCAAGATCAACCTACAAAATGGTATCCAAATGATGGTTTTAAAGGTACACAACATAAAAATGACAAAAATTTGATTGGAATATCTGTTTTGAAAAGAGTGGTAAAGTTAAATATAGAATAAATATTTATAAATATTATTTTTATCCCACATGGAAAAGGGTTTTCCAAAAAAATAATACACCAATTAAACCACTAGAGACATCAACCTTCACTCATGAAAAAAGTTAAAAGATACAGAAATAACTATCCAAATTGGAGAAGTAATTTAAGGAAATGGGTGATATTTCATTGAAAAAGGTTTATTTTTTACATGGGAAATAATTAATTATATGGGAAATGGATCAAAATATGGAACGATTACAAAATTCAATGAACAAATATGGAATAATTAAAAATTTTCAAGCATCAAAGGATGTATGAAAAGGTGGAACCATTAAAAAATTCCATGCCATCCATGATATTATATATGTTAGATGAGAGGTTACCTAAAGGTGGTATATGGATGCAAGGAAATCATGAAAATATTGAGTAAAAGGTGGATAACATAAATATTGAGTTCTATAATCATGATTATTCATCACTCCAAGATCTTCATCATCAATGGTTCAAATTGACACCAAGGAACTATTTAATTCCCAATATTTATATGACGGAATTTGATGCTAAGGATCCTATAACATGAATATTATAGATAGAGAAATTCATTGATATACACCAAGTACCAACATTACAAAATATAAATCTGGCATACATGTATTCATAACATGATAAATATTTTTGGTCCCAATGGTTTTGAGGAACAAAAAATTACTCTAGTGTCTCTTGTTCCATTTTATGGATGAATTGATAGAAGATTTTGGAGATACTAAGAGAAATACATTCTTTTGTCAATTTATAAATGCTTGGAAAAGAGGTACAATTATTCTACATTGGCTATGGAGAGGAAAATTATAAAGAATTGGAAGCATTGCAAGATATATAACTAGAAGATACAACTACAAGCATATCTTGTCGTGCATTGGATGACATCAATACTCCACAAAACCTCAAGGTAAAAGGATATGGAAAAAATAAAAAGGTAGCAATGTTGACTGATTTTGATAATACCCATAGTTTTATTAATTTCAAATTAGTCAAACTTCTCAATTTATTTATATATCAAGCACATGAGTACACCAAGTAATTATTGTATATGGAGATACCATAAAAAATTTATGGTATTTCCATAGTGTTAATACCACTACTTAGTGTATTTTTTATTGGATAGTTCCATGATTTCAATAAAAATGGGTGATGTTGATGTTGTATTAGGGGTCCAATGTTTACAATCATTGGAAATAATGCCTCTTAATTTTCAAAAACTTTTCGCAAGGTATTCCTTAGAAGGAAAGGAGATTGAACTTAGAGGTATCTAAGGGAATCCCTCAAAATTGATAAGCTATAATAGTATGAAAACATTATTCAAAAAGGAAAACCATGTGGGATTGAACAATTCTACTCACTAATTGTTCAAACATATACACTTTGTTCTCCAGTGAATCTCCAAAAAGTTATCGACAATCATTCTAAGGTATTTGGAGAGATACCTAAGGGTATTACACCTGCTCATGATCATGACCATTATATTCAATTGCAAGTGGGTAGTGTACCACATAACAATAGGAGTTATAGGTATCCATATACACAAAATAGTGATATTGAACATATGATTCAAGAAAGGTTAGCGGTTGGAATATTAAACCTAGCCATAGTTATTTATATCCACTATTGATGATGGTTCAAACAAGGCAAGGTTCATGGAATATGCATCTAGAATATAAACAACTCAACAAAATGGCCATTAGTGATAAGTTTCATATTCCTATAATTCATGAATTATGAGATGAATTGAAAGGATCAATTTTGTTTACTAAGTTGGATCTATATTATGGTTTTACTAAAGATGGTCATGTATATGCCTTTCTAGGGATTGAGGGAGGATCTCCTGAAATATTCTTCTTTATTTGTATGAAGAAGTTATTAAAGAAATCCCACTCAAGAATTATTGCCAAATTTAACTACATATATATTATGGATAATATGACACAATAAATACACCGAAACTTTCAGTTGTTCCTCAATAGACATCATCTAGTCTTTGTGACAAAAAAGATTTTACCTCCTTCATGAGGAGAGCATGACCATGGAATTCCACTAATTATAGGAATTAAACCATGAAATGTTTTTCCTTATTGAAACACTTTTACACAAAAAAATGAATTAGAAAACATCATTCGGGAACTTTTGGAGGTGGGGGTCATACATTCCAGTAGTCATGGTGTTAAATAATGAAGGAGAATACATGTGTCTTGATTTTAGGGTTTTCAATAAGTCGATGATAGAGAAAAAAAATTCATCCAAATTATTGATGATCTCCTGCATGATAGAGGAAAACATTTCATCCCAATTATCGATGGTCCCTCAACTTCACTCCTTAAAAAAAATTCCTTTTTATAGAGTAATGTAGCAACACATGCCTTAATTGATTTAAATGATTCCATATTCACTACTCCAGTGTTAACAATTCCTAAATTTAACAAAACATTTTTTTTGTAATGTAATGCCTCAAGTAGAGGTCTCGGAGAAATATTGATGTAATAAGGACACCTATTATTGTTCACCTATAAGAAATTGTGTGACCATAATTTTGGAAAATCCACATATGAGAAAGAAATTATGAATATCCTTTATGTAGTGAGTACTTGGAGGCCATATCACATAGGGAGGCATTTTGAGATCAAGACTGACCCTTATAGTTTGAATTTCTTCCTCAAACCCTTACTGCAAATTTTGTGTTGGTATTCTTTGATGATACCTCAATATACAATAAAGCATGGGAGTAACACACACATCATGTTGATAAGTCCTTTGAACCCTTGAGACACAACTAGTTAATTGTGAAGTACTCCAAATGTGATTTTGGGGCTCCTGAGGATGGATATTTTGGTCATATTTTAAGTCGGGAGAGAGTGCAAGTTGATTCCAAGAAAGTGGAATCTATGGAATATTGGATCCATCCAAAAACACTGAAGATATTGAGCAGATTCTTAGGAATTACAAGCTACTATAGAAAAATTTGTGAAAATTTATGGAAAAATTACAGCTCCCTTAACTCCACTCCTTAAAAGGAATTCATTTTTTTGGATATATGTAGCAAGAAAGTCCTTCATTGATTTTAAGTATGGCATCTACACTACTCTAGTATTAGTAGTGCTTGACATTGATGATACCTTTTTCTTTCAATGTGTTGCCTTAGGTGGAGGTCTCAAAGCAGTATTGATGCAAGAAGGATGCCCCTTGGCATTCACCTATAAGCAATTGTGTGTCTGCAATTTGGGAAAATCCACATATGAGAAGGAAATTATGGATATGCTTCATGTAGTGGATACTTTAAGGCCATATCTCATATGGAGGAAATTTTGGATTAAGACTCACCATTATAGTCTGAAGTAATTCATCAAATAATGGTAGTATTCACTAGAGAAACAAAAGTGTTCACCAAGATGTTTAGGTATGATTATGAGATAATACATAATAAGGGTAAACAAAATGGTGTGTTTGATGCCTTATCCAAATAATTTGAGGAGGATGGGTCACTCATTTCGTTATCATTACCAATTTTAAGATGGATCGACAAAGATGACATGGAATGGATAGAAAAAAATACTTTAATGAAGCTCATACAATGGATTCAATTAGAAGCCAACCCACCTAAATATTATACATGGAACCAAGATACGTTGTGCTATAAAGGGTGCATTGTTATGGAAAACTATTTGACCCTAAAACAATGACTATTAGAGGATTTAAATTCATCAATGATAGCGGGTCACTCTAACTTTCATATAACCTATTAATGAACTATGTTTTCATTCTTCTAGGACATCATGAGAACATATATCTAGGATTTTGTAGCATCCTATGATGCTTTCCAAAAAAAAATGGAGAGATAGCATAAATACTAGGGAATTGTAATGACTACCAATCCAAACATGGATCCGAAAAAACATGTTAATGGATTTTATTCTGGGACTCCCAAAACCAGGGAACAAATCATTCATCATGGTGTTTGTGGACCATATTTCAAAATATTCTCCTTTTTTTGTTCTAGATTGTCTTTTGACTCCTTCCTTAATTGTGCAGGACTTCATGCATTATATATTTAAGGTACATGGCATACTCACTTCTATTTTCTTGGATTAGGAACCCGCATTCACCAAAACATTATGGCAAGAGATATTTAAACTTCAAGGTACATAGTTGAATATGAGCACTGCATATCATCCTCAAATTGATGGTCAAACAAAAGTTGTCTACAAGTTCTTAAAAACATATTTGAGATAGTATAATTATGAATAGTCACACCAATCGGGATAATGGATTCCCCTTGATGAACGATGTTACAATACCACTTATCAAAGGGCTACCAAAATGAGACCATATGAATCTATTTATGGCCCAAATCCCTTCTTAGTGTAATCCTATGTACTAGTCACCTCCAAGGTTCATGTGGTAGATAAAATGATTTATACTAGAGAATTCGTTATCCATATCCTTGAGGAAAACTTTGTTATGGTGCAAAATTGAATGAAACAACAAGCTTATCAACATAGATTTGAATGTTATTTTTCCAAAAAGTATCAATTTTTTCTTTTCCTGGAACCTTATAAATAGACATCACTAAATGATAAAGTTCCCTAGAGACTATATAGTAATTTATGTGGTCCCTATCAGATGATACATCACATTGGTTATATTTCCTATAAGATGGATCTCCCATCCAACTCAAAGATTCATCTAGTCTTTCATGTTTCCTCTTTAAATAAGGTTGCGGGATCAAATTGAAAAGTGTATAGTAACTTTCTAGAACATGATAAAGAAGGTTCCATTTGGCTCCATCCAAAAGAAATATTGAATAACAAATAACATAAGTTGTACCAATGCATGACCAAGGAAATATTTGTTTAAATAATTAAAAAGTACCTAGGATAGTGTTTCTCATCTCTTAGGCCCTAAGGGGTGAGAAAGTTCCTGATGTGGACCCTAGAAATTTCATTTATGAGGGATAACTTAAAATGTGACTTTATGACTTATGTGAGGGGGTGAGTGAATGGAAACTCAATCTCATCCACTCATCTAATCCAATCTCCACCATTGGATAATGAGACTGTTCACCTACCTCCATGAATTCAACTAGGGTAGGAGGGTGCACCCTTTCTAGGGTTATTGTTCATGCATTTTGAGAGAGAGAGAGAGAGGAAGCCGAGCTTGAGGATAGAGAGGTCATTTGTAGAGTTGAACGTATGATTTCCAAGGAAGAAAGATACCATAAAAATCAAGGTGAAGGTACAACACTTGACTGGGCCATACTGTACGAATTTTTGGGAATCCGTACTGTTGGTTTTTGGCCCAAATTTTGAGGCAAGGTAAAACAACCTTATTGAGGTCGTACTATATGGAATTTTGGAGTTCGTACAACTACAAAAGTAGATAGTTCATACAACATAGGTAAAACATGCATTCCAAGGAAATGTGCCACTATTTTTGAGGTTCATTTATTGCACATAAATATGTACATCAAACTCAAGAAAAAAGGCATGATTTTCTAGACAATCCGTACAACATTTAATGTTGTGACAACCATACATAGTATGAATTTCTCACACAAAAATCGAGGATCAATTTGAGGATATTCCTAAGGACTTTTGCTCAAGAAAATTTCTGAGATAAGTTTGTGAATTTTTTATGAGAATATGATTGTTGTAAAATAATTTTCTCTGAAGTTTTGAAATAATAAAAATCTACCTCTAACTGTTTTTCCCCTTGTGGGTTTTTTGAGGGTCGTTGTTAGACCAAAAATATCTGTGCAAATTTTTTGAATATTTTGTTCCAGATATATTTTAAATTTCTTCATTCATTATTGTTGAGAATCCTCATGTTTCAGTTCTGAAAAATATGTTTACATCTTGAGTATATATGGATGTCATAAAATTGGGTTTGGACACTAAACACTGATAAAAATCAGCGAGACTTGAAATGGGTGGGGTCTAAAATTTTACATGGTATCAAAGATGAGTTAAAGAAAGGAATATTTATATCAACAAGTGAGAAAAAGGGGACAAAAGTTACTTCACCGAACAAAATTTTTCATTTTTCATTTTCAACAGAAAAAGGATCAATGGATATCGGTTTAAGGGTTGAGGACAAACTTGATTGGGTAGTAAACTTTGGTGCTTGGAAGGAGAGGATGATATTGTTGTTGCAAGAAAGTGAGTTATGATATATTGTTGAGAAATCCACAAAAAACCCAGTGTATGTACCCATAGATGCTACTCTTCTAGCAACATGCACTAAGAAGAGCATCAAGGCTAAAAGAATTATCCTTGATGCCATCAAGGACAATTTGATTCCTCATGTGACAGGGAAGGTAAATTACTATGATATGTAGGAGTCCTTGATGAAGTTGTATCAGAGTACAAATGAGAACTAGAATATGGTTTTGAGAGAAACACTGAAAAAACATCAAAATTACCAAGGATGAAAATGTGGTCACATATCTTACCAGGTTGACAAAGGTGCAAGATGAAATTGGAGGTGTTGGGGAGGCCATTGCTGAAATTGAACTTGTGAGGACAACATTGAATGGAGTTTCCAAACAATGGTTTGTTTTTGTTGAGGCCATTATGGCTAGGGATAGCTTTCCCAAGTGGGAACGTCTTTGGGATGATTGTGTTTAAGAGGAGACCCAGGGAGGTTTATGTGCATGGAAGTTCATCTAAAGGTCATGATGAGGATAATTTGGCTTTTGTTTCCAAAGGCAAGAAGAAATTCAAAAGCGGTCTTAAGGGAGGAAACAAACCAAAGGGTGAAGAAAAAAAGGACATGAGAAAAGTTAAGTGCTTTGCATATCACAAGTTTGGGCACTATGCATGACAGTTTCCTAATAAACATATGAATAAGACAACCACTTCAGCAGAGGTGGAGGAGTTTTCTGCCAAGTTCTACAAGGAGTTTTCCTTAGTGGTACGTGTTTCCACTAGAGCCACTCATTACAGTGTGTGGTATATTGACAGTGGTGCCTCCCACCATATGACAAGTTTTCATGAGTATTTGACAGATATTACACAGATTGGAGATCTTGAGGTAGTGCTTGGAGATTATCAGGTGGTCAATGCAGTTGGTAGTGGGACAATATCATTTCAGAAGGAGTCTTTACCTCCCATGTTGTTGAGAGATGTTCTATATGTTCATGGATTGAAGAAGAACTTGATTTCAATTTATTCTATTGAGGAGACGGGTTATGAGGTGTTTTTTTGTGATGGACAGATGCTCATATTTCCCAAGGAGTCTAGTATCATGTCAGCCAAAGTGATTGGGACTCGACATGATAATTTGTACAAGATCATGTTTCAGCCAGTGAGTGCATTATTTCATTCTATCAACAACAATGATCTTTGTTATCTATGGCATATGAGGATGGCCCATTTGCATCAAGGGGTTTTGAGGATACTAAGGGATATTGTGACTAGAGTTTCAAATTTCAATACAGAGCACCAGGAGTTGTGCAAGGGGTTTTCTTTGAGAAATTACACCAAGAATTATTTTCCAAGCAGTGACAATAGAGAAGCAGGTATACTTGATCTGATTCATTCTAACGTATGTGGTATTATGTCTTCTTCATATTTGAGTGGTTGTTTATACTATGTTATATTCATTGATGACTTCTCTTGGAAGTCTTGGATTTTCTTCATGAATACCAAAGGATAGGTCTTCAATCAGTTCCAAGAGTTCAAAATTCATCTGGAGAACCAGATTGGGAGGAAAATCAAAGTTATGAGGATACACAATGGGGGCGAGTATACCTCCAAGAAGTTTATTGACTTCTGTGTAGGAGAGCGAATCAAGAGAGAGTTGAATGTTCCTTACAACCCACATCAGAATGGGGTTTCTGAGAGGAAGAACATGGACATGGTTGGGGTTGCCAGAGCCATGTTGCATGATCAAGGGCTACTACTTTTTCTTTAGGCCGAGGCATGTTATACTGCATTTTATCTGCACAATAGGAGTCCACACAGAGCTTTGGGGGACAAGACTCCTGAGGAGGCTTTCTCTAAGAAGAAGATTGATCTTAGGCACTTTAGGATTTTTGGGTGCCTTACATATTCACATGTCCCTTCCGAGAAGAGGACAAATCTAGAATCCATGACAGAGAAGGGGATTTTTTTGGGTATAGTGAGACTTCAAAGGCTTTCTTCATATACATATCTTCCTTGAGGAAGACAATTTTGAGAAAGGATGTGAGATTTGAAAAGGATGGAGACTTTAGGAAGTCACAAGGGACTGAGAGAGGTGAGAAGTCATCACTTCATATTTACGTGAGTCCACAATAGACTTCAATGACACAAAGTTCAAGTCCACCAATTTTAGTGATGACTCAACCATAGGTTACAAGGCCACAGTTGTGAGGATCATGATTACTGGTCCACAGGGTTCAGGATCGAGTTCTCTATATTCTACTTCAAGTTCACAGTCTACAGGTGATGGGATTGATAAGGGAGAGTCCCCTACATGGGACACTACTTCAGAGAGGAGGAAGCCTAAGTATCTTGAGGACACTTTGAGGGAGGCACAAGGTTTAGTGGGGAATCACAGGCACGATGTGAGAGAGAGTAAACCTCCTGAGAGATTTTGCAGCTACATTGCGATGGTGAGCAACATCAGGGAGCCTGATCCTCCCACTTTTGAGAAGGCTATTGGCATACATGTTTGGAGAGATTCCATGATGGAAAAGTACAGTTCCATCATGAAGAATGATGTTTGGGATATTTTTCCTAGACCCGAGGGTAAGTCAATGGTGAGTTCCCAGTGGCTCTAAAAACTCAAGTATGCTTCAAATGGAAGAATTGAGAAGTACAAAGCTCTTTTTATGTTTTAGGGGTTCTTACAGGTTGAGAGAATTTGATATGATGAGACCTTCGCTCTTGTTTCTATATATACCTCGATCAGGTCAATGATCTCTATTGCAGCAAAGATGGGTTGGAAGATCCGTCATATGGATGTGAAGACCTCATTTCTGAATGGTGTCATACAAGAGGAGGTGTACATTGAGAAACCATTGGGATTTGAGGTTCATGGGAGATATTCTCATGTGTGCAGATTGAATAAGGAATTATATGGGATGAAACAAGCTCCCAGAGCTTGGTATTCTAGGATTGATGCCTACTTGTAGTATTTGGTCTTTGAGAAGAGTGAGGTGGATCCCAACCTATAATTCATTGTGGTTGGAGAGGATCCTCTAATACTCTTGCTATATGTTGATGATATTTTCATTACAGGTGTTGAGAGACTCATTACTAGCTGCAAGGAGAGCCTTGCTTCAGAGTTCAAGATGACTGATATTGGACTGATGCATTAGTTTTTTGGGATTGGAGATTTGGAAGGATCCTAGACACATATTCCTGGGACAACAGAAGTATGCTTGTGACATTCTGAGGATATTCCATATAGAGGATTGTAGGCCCATGACCACTACCATAATTACTAACTGGAAGAATCTTCATGCTTTTGAGTCACAGTTGGTTGATTCCAGTTTAAATCATCAGTTGATTGGTTCATTGATGTATTTGGTCAATACCAGACTAGATATTTGTTTTTCTATCAATACGTTTAGTCAGTTCATGGTTGAGCCTAGGAGAGTGCATTGGGTGGTATAAAAACATGTGCTCAGGTATCTTTGTGGTACAATGGATTATAGTCTGGATTATCTGAGAGGGGATGGAGTTCAATTGGTGGGGTATACAGATTCAGATTGGGCAGGATGTGTCAGTGACAAGAAGAGTACTTTTGGATGTTTTTACAGATTAGGCTCAACAATGGTGTCTTGGTTTAGCTAGAAGAAAAAGTCTGTCTCTTTGAGTTTTGTAGAGTCTCAGTATATGGCTTCCATTCAGGCCAGTTGTGAGGCTCTTTGTCTTCACAATTTTCTATTGGGATTATTTGGTGTGTAGTTGAGGCCCACTATGATTTACTATCACAATCAGAGTTGTATTAAACTCTCCGAGAATCCAATTTTTTGTGACAGGTCTAAGCACATTGAGATTCGATATCACTTAAACCAGGACTATGTTCATAGAGGAGTAGTTTAGCTATAATAAATATCTACAGATGAGAAGGTTGTGGACATAGTCACCAAAGCCTTGGGTAAAGACATGTTTGTATTCTTCAGGGACAATATTGGAGTGGTGAGTAACACTTTCCATGATAAGAGGAAGTGTTAAAATAATTAAAAATTACGTAGGCAAGTGTTTCTCATTACCTAGGCAAGTGTTTCTCACCACCTAGGCACATAAGGGGTGAGAAAGTGCCTAATGTGGATCCTAGTCATTTAATTTATTAGAGATAAATTAAAAGTTGACTTTATCACTTAAGTGAGGGGGTGAGTGAATGGACACTCAATCTCATCCACTCATATAATCCAATATCCATTGTTGGATCATGAGACTCTTCACCTACCTCCATGAAGTCGACTAGGGTAGGAGGGTGTGCCCTTTCTAGGGTTATTGTTCATGCATTTTGAGAGAGACAGAGAGGAGGCTGAGCTTGAGGAAAGAAAGGTCATTTGCAAAGTTGAAGGCATGATTTCCAAGGCAACAAGATAGCACAAAAATTGAGGTGAAGGTACAACACTTGACTTGGTAGTACTGTACAAAATTTTGGGAATATGTACTGCTGGTTTTTGGCACAAATTTAAAGGCAAGGTACAACATATTTATATAGGACATACGGTATGGACTCTAGTAGTCCATACAGATGCAAAAGTGGGCATTCCGTATAATAGAGGGACAACACACATTCCAAGGAAGTGTGGAACTATTTTCAAGGTGCATTTATTTCACATAAATTCATACAACAAACTCAGGAAAAGGGCACAGTTTTCTAGAAAGTCTGTACATCATTTAATGTTGTGACAATCGTACACAGTACAAATTTCTAGCACATAAATCGAGGAGCAATTTGGGGCTGTTCTAAAGGAGTTTTGCTCAATATATTTTCTGAGATAAGTTTTTGAATTTTTGTTGAGAATATGATTATTGTAAAAGAAGTTTCTTTGAAGCTCTGAAATAATAAAAATATCCCTTTCACTAGTTATCCCCTTGTGGGTTTTTCCAGGGCCGTTGTTAGACCAAAAAGATCTGTGTAAATTTTATGAATATTGTGTTGTTGATATATTTTAAATTTCTTCATTTATTATTGTTCAAAATCCTCATGTTTTAGTTTTGAAAAATATGTTTACATGTTGATTATTTATGGTTGTCATAAAACTGGGTTTGGGCATTAAACACTGATAAAAATCAACGAGACTTGAAACTGGGTGGGACCTGAAATTTTACAGTATTGATCCATTAGAAATATATGGAACCAAAAGATTCCACATTGGATTTGCGAGTGATTCTACAACAATTTCCTCACCTTTATCCTTGAGGACATTTCTTCTTTCAAAGGGGAGCGCATGTTAGGGTCCTACCCTAACCCCCTTACTTAGGTACTTTATTAATGTATGTGGCCATGTTATTTTAATAAGGACCATTAAATATTTAGTTAATAGGAATGCATTGTAAAATGGGTCTCGTTTACTAACAAGGCCCAAATTAGTTCTTTGGCCTTCATTATAAGTGGGCTCATAGGTATTTCATATTCTCTATGGATAGCTATATATTGAGTATAAAATCTATGTAATTTTATTTTGATAATTGTTATTATAATTGGAGATTTTCTCAAAGAGAATACTGCCTTAAAGAGATAAGTGAACATATATCTCTATTTTTTATTATCAAGAAATATTTCTCAGGGTTTATTTATTTTTTCTTGTATTATTTATTTTTTCACTATATTCTATGTGATTGCTTTGATGTTTTTGGGTTAAGTACATTACACACATCCTATAGATATAGGGATAAAATCTATGTTCCATTTTTCATCAAATTTGAAACAAATCACACCACAATATTGAAATGAAATGCTAAAGTTATAGAGGATAGCTATGAAAAAACTATTTTCAAATTAGGATATCTCCTTTTTCCATTTGAACAATATACTAAACCTTAATGATATCTACACAAACATTTCATCATTTTTCCTTTCAATTCAATTTGTTAGACTTGCAAAGAAAAAACCATAAACTTTACAATATTATGATTTTACATACCAATAGAACAAACATTACATCTCTTCCATAATATCAACTAGCAACATATTACCATATACTATATAAAATTGATCCACATTAGGTCTATCTCCCACAATTAGAGTATCATCTATTTAATGTGAAGTCATCCTTCCAAATTATTTTAAAATAATACTAGCCAATGCATCCTATAGACACCTTTGTAGTTGGAAGAAGATGAATTTCGATTKCACTATGAACTTAGCCAAGGAAAAGGTAAACATGGATGCATTGGTAATTAACATCACCAAGAAATGAGTGCATAAAGTGCATCAGCTATTGAAACCTTTATTTAATACATTGATGTGTTGGCATAGATATATAAATACTTTACGGTATTAGCATTAGACTACGTCTAGCTTTTAGGATATGCTAAATTAGTTTTCTAGCATATACATTGAATTTTACACCACTTGAGGTAAAGGCCAAAATTTACAAGTTATTCGATATAGACTTAGAGTTATCCCATTCGGTAAAGTGTATGAAATTGTGCACGATTATAGGATCATAGAAACATAGAAAAGTAATAGAAGACATAGGATATTACATGCTAAAACCTCACTAAGGAAATGTCCATGGAGTAGAGGAGAAACCTAAATCATCTTTGTACTCTATCGTCTCTGTACCATGAGAACCCATGTCATTTTTTTATAAAGTGTATTATTGCATGATAACTTACTTATTTGTGGGTTAAGTAAGACACAATTCAATTAGATATGTCTAAAATGAATGAAGGTTCGAAGTTAAATTTACTTCAATTTAGTATTCATCAATTTATCGTAAGATCAATATAAATTAATAGAAATTACTTAATCTTATTTTAATAACTTTAATCCTTTACTTTTTATAATTATGAAGATAGTAATTGTGCATATTTTAACTTTAGATATGAACATATAATTATGTACCGAAATCTTTCATAACATTGACTTGGAGTTGAGGGGAAGAAAAGAGGAATTACATGCTATCCTTCACAATGACAACTTATTTTACCCTTATAAATCATTGAATATGAAGAAACTTGGATTCAATAAGTGATTTAGTGAAAATAATCTATAAATTGTCATGGATATTCCACTAGAGTAATTGATCACAATAGATCTTACTATATTATGAAACCTTTTATTATGCACTTTATTACCTTAGGTTTAAATTTATTCTTATTGTGTTAGTGTTCAAATTTGTAGAAATTATTGAAATAAAAATAAAATGAAAGTCAAATGAACACACCTTCCACACAAATGAATACAAGATGTGACCTATGAAGCCCGATATGGTAGAAAACCTAGCTAGAAGGTGAGGTCAATCCTCTTCTCTCTTTTTCTTAGTTAAGAAATGTAACTAGAAACAAATGAGTGCTCATTATGGATTTTCCATTAACACTGCGATTTAAATGGATGCTACAAAATCTTCCACATCCTCTATTACGCTCTAATATAATTCTCCTATATTCTCTTCTCAACTATGGAACAATAATAATACCGAAGGAATGGAACACCTTTTTTCCTAACAAATTTATATTTAGAATAGATTGCTATCCATATAGGGTTAGGGTAAGGGTTTTTGCATGTCTCAATCCTCAATTGGTGTTATGATTTTGTACCTTCTATAAACAAATTTAAACTCCACATCTAACTAGCCTCATATGTGTGATTAATTGGGTTTGACGTGGCATCCACTTGGTACCATGGAGACGAACTGGGTAGGTAAACATGCACGAGGTATAACTTTTCCATATGAACTCTGATTGAAATGATTTTTTCACCATTGGAAATATTGTGTTGTGTAGAACAACATCGAGGGGTTGTTATCTATGATTGCAAGTTTTGGTACCAAAATATATGAGTACTTTTAAAATCCAAAAAACTTTCTAACCCAACATTAATGATTCCTTGATGCTCTAAATTTGTAAAGGAAGAGTTGTGGAATTATTATTTCTTTTATACCAAGTGATAGTACTTGAACCAAGGTTGAATGTTTAACAAAAAATAGACTTCTAATCATCGACATCACCTTCTTCTTTCTTTCCATGTTACAAATCCCAGGTAAAACCCCTGAGTGCTTCCTCTCATTTTGAAGATGGTACATAGGGTAAAACCTACAATATTATGGGATAAAAACTAAATAAAAATACGGCTCTAAGTCATGACAATAATATAAATGTTAAGATCTCAACAAGTCACATGCGATAATTGAACCGAGGTATGGAGGATAACAATCCTTCCTCCTAACCACTCTAGCTAAACATGATTAACTAATCAACGACATCGCCTACCAAAACTGAATATGTAAATCACACTAAGAAAGAGGAGCCACCTTTCAATGTTCAAAATTGTACATGGTCATGAGATGAATGCAACACAAAAAAAACTCATAAAAGACATACACTATTACACATAGAAACTAGAACAGCTATGGAACAAAGAGGAAATCTCAATTATTTCTCAACTTATTCAACTATGTACAATAAATGTTCATAAATCATTTTTATTAAAAAAATGTTTACATTCTAACTACTCGTAAACCACAACTCAACTAAATATATCTTAAATGAAAAAAAATTTCATATTGAGAATACTTCAACTTAAAATTCATAAATATATAGTAAAATATATTGAGAATACTTTGAAATTCATAAATATATAGTGAAATAAAAATAAATTAACCTAAATGAATCAACGATAACAATACTTTATATTTAATAATTACAAAAACAATTATTTAGCCATGCTTTAACAATGCTATCCCAAGGAAGGTTAACTCCATATTACTAAAAATGAGGCACGGTAAATTCAACATGTACACATCAAATTACATATCATAGTTTAGATATATATTCAAATTGCATATCATAGTTTTGATATATATTCAAATTACATCTAAAAATTTAGAAGTTATATATATATATATATATATATATATATATATATATATATATATATATTTAATTATTTGTTCATATTTTATAGGATAAAAATAATTTAAAAAATTATTTAGAAATAATATAAAATACTTAAATATTTAAATATTTTATAAAAATATTAACAAATATTTTATGGATAAAATTTTAAGAATTAATAAGATAAACCATAATTTCTAAATTATATTATAAGTATGATTTTCAAAACTTTCTCTACTCCCTAATTATGTATCATAAAAGTTAAATAATTCTTTTTTATTTCATTAATAAAGATAAGTATTGAAAATTGAAAATTCCTTACTATTTTCGCTTACCATTTTGAATTACTTTTGTTTCTTATAATTAAAGTATTCAAATTTCTTAAACCCACCATGAATATTTAAACACCATGTTTTTTTTTGACCTATTGTAATAATTGTTTTTCAGTATTCATTAATATTACGAAATAATTCCTTGTATTTTCGTAAAAAATTATTCCCCTTTATTGATATTAATACATATTAATAGAGTATAAAAATATTCTTAATTATGAAAGTTTAATATTTTAATTAAACACAAAAATATTGAACTTAATTCAATCTATCATGTACAAATAGTTAAATTTAATTTGGTTTTATTGAAAATTAAAAATCCAATAAAAATTGATGAGTTAAAATACAAAATACATTATTTTCCTTATATTGAGAAGTAATTAAAAAAGATAGTTAAATTTAATTTGGTTTTATTCTCAACAAAATTAAAAATCCAATAAAAATTGATTAGCTAAAATAGAAAACACATGAGTTCCCTTATGTTTAAGATTTAATTAAAAAAATTAAATGTTTTCTGATTAAAAGTTTTTTCCCTTTGTTTTATTCCACTATATTTATATTTAACTAATATTTCTATTTAACTAATAGATTTTCCAATTTTAAATCTTACTTTTAGTTAAATCAGTATATTTTAAACATCTTATTTTATAGTAATACCCTAAATTATTAATTACAATATTTTTATTTTAATATAAAATTATTAAGTTTTTTCATTAATGATTTTTTTTTTCATTCTCATTTTTTTCATAATAATATTCTAAATTATTAATTATAATATTTTTATTTTAATATTAAATTATTAATTTTTTTCATTAATAATTTTTTTTTTTCATTATCATTTTTTTCATAACTTATAAGTGTATTTTCCAAAATTTTAAAAATATCAGTCTAACCGAAAAAGAGTACATATTGATTAATTCTTAGAGTGAAAATATATACTTCTCAATAAATTACCTTGTTATTTATTAGATAGTTGTTGAGATTTATCTTTTTATTTACCAAATAAACTTGATATGACACTATTGTAAATATATAACCTAAGTTAAACACGAAAGTTGGTTTTTACTAAGGTGAAGTCATAAGTTAAGCCACTTCGTTACAATTCTATACTTGCAATGAAAAATTAATTCTATGTTGCTTCATACTTTATCTATGCTTTATTGTTTTGGAATGCATACTATAGTTATGTAAGAAAAAGCATTATAAGCGCTCATATAATTGTTGTGAAAAAATGGCTCATATAAGAATATATATTATGGACTTTTTACGACAATTCTGTTTGAACTATTAAGATTAAATTTTTTTAATGGAAGACATTGGTTCATATAAGAATATATATTATGGACTTTTTACGACAATTCTGTTTGAACTATTAAGATTAATTTTTTTTTATGAAAGACATTGTTGATTAGTGATTTGAGAAAATCATATTTGCATTTATTTATTCTTTTTAGTAATTTATGTATTATATATATTTTTATGAATGATATTTACATTTATTTATTAAGGTAGAGAAATTTCATGTATTACTTAAAAATGACTTGTGTTGATAGAAATATATTTATTGAATTTTATAAATATTATATACTAGTTTAAAATATATTAGGTAGGTTTATATTTTTTGAAATAAAGAAATATCATAATTTGTATTTAGATAAGAATAACATTTTCAAGTAGGATTTATGATTGAATAGATAATCATAAGGAGTTATAAAATGCACCTTACATTTAAGTTTTATATATAGAAAGTCATTCATCTAACATTTGTTTATTGTAATAGGTTAGGTTAACTAATAGTTGAACATTTGTTTAGTTTTATGCCAACATGTGTTTAGATTGAATTCCCCTAGATTAAGTGCATTAGTTTAGATCAATAGGTTTATTAGGGATGTCATTCATAAATGTGAGGAAACATCTCTTCATTTTTCCATAAGATTTTCAATAGAAAAAGGTCGCATGACCTTATAAATTTCCTTGTGGGAGCCCAAGGAAAATGCTATATTGGTGAATAAACTAACTTGTCTTATGCTATTCATAAATTTTCTTAAGTTAGATAAAAGAAAAGATGTAATAATAACACAATCTTAAAAGTTAATGATAATACAAAACAACATAAGAATTATTATGATGGTAACAAACGAGAGAAGTATGATAAAATAAGTGGTAGGGTAAAATACCATGATTGAATGCATAATCATAAAGAGTTATAAAAGAGGCCTCACATTTAAGTTTTTTATATACAAGGTAACTCATCTAACCTTTTGTATCCTGATAAGTTATGTTAACCACCAGTGGAATATTTTTTTAGTTCCATGCCAATAGGTGTTAAGATCAAATCCCCCTAAGTTAAGTGTACTATTTTAGATCAAATGTGGAGAAACATACCTTTAGTTTCTCATGAGATTTTCCTTAGGAAAAGGTCATATATCTTTATAAAGTTCTTAATGGGAACCCAGGAAAAATGCTATATTGGTGAATAAACTAATTTGTTTTATGATATTCATAAATTTTATCAATTTAGATAAAAGAAAATATTTAATAATAATATAACCTTAAAAGGTAATGATAAAGAAAAACAACATAAACATGATTATAATGGGAACAGAAGAGAAGATTATAATAGTACAAGTGGTTGGGGAAAAGAGGGAGAGTTAATTAGAACATGTGGTAATTATATAGTATATCCTCTATAATTAAAATGATAATATAGGAACAAAGATCCTTTAGAATATTTTATATCTTGGTTTTCCATGTTTAGATTCACCATCTACTTTATTCCTTCATATATGGTCTCAATTTTAAACTATGTAATATTTTTCTCTATTTGGTTTTTTTTCATTTGGGAAGTTTCTAATCTAGTACCTTGATGGTTTGGTGAAAATCATCACCACAATTATTATTATTCATCATATTTAAGTTATTATTATGCAATATTATGAAAATTATTCATCATATTTAAGTTATTATTATGCAATATTATGAAGCAAGGTGAATTTATTAATGAGTAGAAGTTAATATTTTTTCCAAAAATATATCCATCATGTTAGGAATTTTTTTAATTATTTTGTTAGGAAATATCCGTTTCTTATTTCCTTATAGATTTTGTGGGAGCACCACTGAGGGATTCTAACAATAATATATCAGTGAGGCTTGATTTTTCATTTTAACAAACTATTTCATAAGTGGTGTTATGCCATGTGAAAAATGTGATTTAAAGGAAAAGGGTTGTTTTTTCAAGGACCATTAAATGATTTCAACGGCTATTAAATGAAACCAAAATAAGAGAAATGGATTTAACAAGAAATTAATTTATAACATGAAATATACTATAGAGATTCCATGTCTATTAGAAATCGTATGAATTAG
>ML811659.1:187952-201626 GCA_009831015.1 Picea engelmannii | reverse complement strand
CATCTCGTGTGGGTTGGGAAACCGTGGAGATAACAACAACGGTCGACGGAGTCGAGATCCGCTGATAATTCTCAAGAGTCTGTTGTTCCAGAAACAAGATGGAACGATGATGTCCATCATCCCAAGGGGTGTCTTCCATGACGAACATGATCATCTCGTCAGTGGGAAAGATGACATGGAAAGGATCAGGAGACAACTCATCAAAAGAAGAAGTAATAGGGGTTGCTTATTGAATAGCTTGATAAGCGGACTCAACCGGACTTAACGGCATGACGTTGCCGAAACGAACATGATCTCCAGGATCAGGGACTACCCAAGGGTCAACAGACACTGGAAGTTCATGAGGTATAGTAGAGATCATATTAATAGATGCAATAAATGGGCGTGGAAGATCGGGTGGTGGTGGTATGGGGAAAGTACCCATAAGTGAAGAGTCTTTTAAAAGACCGACTCCGACATTCTCATAACCCGGTGGGGTTTTAGCAATGAAAGGCACATTGCCAACATGAGTATCAGCATTAAAAAAGGCAAGTTGATCGACCGTAACCACTTTTCCTTGGTGAGGAAATTGTACGACACAAAAAAGGGTTGACACGACAACACGCATAGAATCGACCCAGCTTCAACCAAGTAGAAGATTATAATCTAAGGGAGTATCAAAAACTTCCACTTCCACCTGAACGGTCTTACCTTCCAGAGTGACAGGCAACGATGGTAGAACACCATAAGGATTAAAACCCGAGCCATTGAAGGCTCGCAAAGTGTTTTGTGATTCGTTTAACGGTGGAGAACCAATGGATTTCCAACAAGAAAAAGACATTACGCATGTAGAGGCACCCTCATCGATAACAGTCCGACAAATACTCTTGTCGGAGACCACAACTTGGATTTGAAATGCAAGCTGTGGGGGTAACCTTGGAATGTGATCATCCAAGTTAAAGACTATCAGATTCGTATCTGTTGGATCAATGCCACCTATAGCTTTCAACAACGCCCTTCGTTGCGTAGGACAAGACTGAAGGAATTCCAGGGCAGACATCACTGAAGGTGCTTGGGCCAGATCTTCAACAATGCTATAGTTCTGGGCTGCCCGAGCATGAGGATTGAATGCTGACTTCTTAACGACACCTTTCGGGGGTCGTAAAACTGTATCAAGATTCGGTCGTTTGAGATGAAGAGGACCGTTCGTAGGTGGATTGGGTGGAGGAGGCTGTACCAAATCGGGAGGTAAGTCATCAACCTTCTCCTTAGAAGGAGTGTAGTCTTTAGCTCTAGTGGTAAGTGCAACATTATTTTTCGTGGAATCACCAGTGCACATCAAAACATAAGATGATGTAGAAGTAGAGGGTTGGTCGTGAATGACCAACGAAGCCTGTTGTTGAGACGGGAAGGGTTGAGACAAGAAAGCCGACGTAGAGGGCTTCGGTGATCCTTGAAGGAACTTGTTAACCTCGGCACGTCTCGGACAATCCTTCGTGTAGTGATCATCACCACAGATAAGGCAAGGGTAGTGTGGTTTGCGCTTATCCCGGTCATCAAAAGGAGGAGATTTGGTTTGCTCATTTGGATTATTGTTTTTACCCTCCTTATTCCTTCCTCTTCCTTTCCTAGAATTAGTTTTACCGGTCGACGTAGTTTGAACAACGTTCACTTCAGAGGTTTTACCGGCGGGAGGAGCAGGAGACGGAGCACTTTGTACATTAGAAGAATTGGATTTCGGGGTTGTAGTTGAAACGAAATGTGAGTGGCTATGAGTGGAACTAATCACACCATCAGCTGCATGTGAAGCAGTCAGAGCAGTAGAAGTAGTAGAAGTACCAGGACGAGGTAAATCAGGCAGTAAATCATACAAGGTTCCTGTTTGCGAATAAACGAGATCTAGATACTGAGCATGACTAATAGCCTGCTCTTCTGTGACAACACCGCCCATAGAAATGTCTTTTCCAATTTTGTTTACAAAAGACTTGGTAAACCACTCTGCCAGTAACTGATAAGGAAGCTCAAATTTAATGAGACGTCGCCTCCGTCGCCACTCATGAATATGATCAGATATATGAGTGCCCGAGCTTTGTTTGAAGGAGGTTAAAATCTCAGTTCCGGTATCATAACGAATCGGTAACTGGTAGTGTGTGAGAAAGGCCATTGCAAGGGTGTTGAAATCGGAAAAGAAACCTCGTGGTAATTCAATGTACCACTTCGCAGCAACACCTGTAAGAGTTCGTTGAAAAAGACACAGTCTAATGGAGTCGTCCATCAACGAGTTGGATGAACACCACAAGTGGAAAGTCATGACATGATTATTTGGGTCCTCTCCCGCCTTCCCATCAAATTTGGGAATGTCCGATGGAAGCTTTGCAGCAATAGTAGGCCATTGGGGAGAGTGACGAATAGGATCATTGAGAATCCTGGACAAATCCGACAGATCCAAAGTAGCAAGAAAAGGCAATTGCCGATTCACTTGTGGATACTGGTGACTTTGGGGTGGAAGCCCTGTCGGTAGACCAGTGGGACCGTATGCAGTCTTCCCCCAGAGGGAAGATCCTGGTTGGTTGGGTGGTGGTTGGAACAGATAGTAACCCCAAGGATTTTGACCTTGAGTTTGGGGTTGAGTAGTTTGACCAGAACCCCAGATAGGATTAGTCACCCCTGGATATGGTTGGCCTGTAGTAGGGACAATTTGCTGCCCCCCAGCATTTTGAGGAAAGTTTTGCATAAGTTGATTCCAATACTGGGCCAATGCAGGAGGTATGTTTGGTCCTAAAGGTGAGGTTGGTCCCCCTATCAAAGGGACAGTTCCACCCAGAAGTTGTGTACCAATCGTAGGTTTCGTAGTAACTGCGTTATTTCCGGGAAAAGGAAAAGGAAACGTACTAACCTGACCACCAACATGATGGTGCAAGTTTGGTGCAACAGTCGGGATAATGCTACTAGTATTAGGATTACCAGGAGGAAACAGAGGGAGTGTCGGGATGAAACCGGGAATAGGATGCCCAGGAAACTGAGGACCATTTGGAGAACCAGCTGGAGTTTGTGGGGGTGTTGGATGGGAAACATTCAACGATGGATTCAAAGCATGGTAACCAGGAGGTAAATTCGGATTAGCCTCAGGAGTTCTCTGGGTATTAATAGGGGGAAGAGTAGTAGCAGTAATTCTAGTTTGACCACTCGTAGTATTTACGAGATGGGCCATCTCGGGAGGAAGAACAAAACGATAAGAGGTAGTCTCAGGTGTAGTTTCTGGTTCAGGAGACACAGGAGGGTTGACGAGTTCGTAGACAGGAGATTCAATACCAAACAAGACACGTCGGAAATCACCTGACCGAAAAGGATCTTGGCCTAATACACCGTGAGAAGGCCCAACGATTGATTCAGAAGATACAACAAGAGTTTCTTCAGAAAGATGAAATCATCCTGAAGGTCATTCACCACGACGAATGCGATAATCCTCTATAGTATTGGTAATTCGAAATTCTGCAAGAGGATCAGTGGGTTCTACTTGTGGAGGTGGTGTAAAAACTTCTGGGACGTCACTTATGTCCACGTGTGGTAGAGTAACAAGGGGAATTTCACCCGGACGAGGAGAGTCCTCAGGGGTACCCTCAAGTGTTGTTTTGTGCAAAGGTTGTGAAGCTTCTGGATGTTCCGGAGACAAACCTTGCATCCTACGTGAACGTCTTGGGGGAGAAATTGTAAACAATAAACCAACTCCCCAACAAAAATCCTATGGTCTACTTTGAGGAACAAACAACACACCCTAGAAAATAAGACACCAAGCAAACAATACCTTCTAATACCGAAGCCACTAGTTGGTGATGAAATCCAACGTCGCAAAAACGAGACGAGAAGGGGCGTGGCTAAGGTGGAAAAGTTACGTTGACGACCTGCTTAACAGACTTACGCCCTAGTGCAAGCTCCCACACATAATCGTGGGTATACCCTCCAGGGAGCCCGAGTGAGTTTGATCAACATCGATTCCAGGTACCGTAAAGACTTTCCCCTCCACAGTCACCTTGGGTAAGAACCTAGAGAGATAAGCCACTAAGGTTACCACAGACAATAGTACAACCTAGGGAAACAATCGTTAGTCCGATCCACACGCAAAGGCAGGGTATCTAGCCCGAAATCAACTCAAAGGCTTCCACTCATAATTGTGGGTATACCTTGGAGTGACCCCCGTAATACGTGCAATATCTACACTGATGCCAACAAAGCAGGGTTAGTAAATCTACCAACGCCAATGCGACCTAATGCTTGACCCTTGTGTTAGAAGGGCTTCCCAGGACAATATGCTGCCAATGGAATTTTACACTCCCTAACTCAAGATGCTATTGTGTGTTTTTGAGCTTTTGGAGAGTGTGTCTCTCTTCCTACTCCAAAGCACTAGCCTAGCTAAATGTTGGTGTAAAAGAGCCCTAGAAAAGAGTTACTAGATCAATTTTAATATTACGCAATGTTTTTACAGGCTGTTGTTTACTCAAAAACAATGGAAATGAAACTCGTGATGCATGACTCTGACCCAAATAATGCAAGGATATGATGAAGTAGAATTTGTTTCATTCGATGAATCCTAGTTATGGGAAAGAGAGAACAATTTCTAAATCAAACTCAATACTACAATGCAAATGCAATGCTCGATTTCCTTTCAGATGCCAATGCAAACAATCATGTATCAAGGAACAATTTCAATATGTGTTTTTCAAAACATCAATACTCTTAAAACTTTGATTTTCAATGTTCTCGCAAAAAGCAAAAACAAAACTTGAAAGAAAACATGCAGTTCACTTTCCAAGAAGAACTCTGAATAATGAGAAAAGAAAACCAAAATATAAAGACTCAAACAAACAACCCAAGCCAATACTTTCAATGAAAGAAAAAACAAAAAGCAAACTAAAGAGCTTCTCAATGTAAATGGAAAATTTGTCCTTTCAAACCAACAAGTACAAGAGAAACACCAAACACTCAACTCTCAACCAATCCCTGGTTCTCAGCGAGTCAGATACACTCAACTCTATAAGGCAGAGAGAATGACACTGCCAACAAAAGCTAAGAAATGAAAGTCAAGTTTCAAAGGCAAGAAAAACCTAGAAAACCTAGATCAGTTCCAACAATTCAATTATAGCAAAAGATAGGTAAGTCACTGATTCAACAAGCCAAAGAGGTCCAAATCAACATACATGAGCTATTGACAAGGTCAAAACTTGATTTCAAAAAAATTTCAAAAAATGTTCGCAGGCTAGTGTGGAACACAGTGCGAGAAACTATGGTTCTCGCAGGCCACTTTGATGCAGCATGCGAACTATCCGCACTGAAATATATATGCATGATGTGAACAGTCAAGGTTCTCGCAGGCTGCTAATGGACACAGTGCGGGAATCCCTGAAACTAATGAAAAATTTGAAAGAGCAAGCAAAAATCAAATTGGCTTATAGACCCAGAAGGTCTCTCAGGGTATCCTGAGGACTCAGAGACAGACAAATCAAGAGAAAAATGCAAATAGAGAAAATGGCCACAGAAACTTCAAAAACCAAAAAGACAAAAGGGATAGTCCCCAGTGGAGTCACCAATTTTGTTATAGGATAAGTCCGTGAGTGCGGACACAAACCGACCTCCCTAGATCCACCTGGTATCTAGAACAAAACATGACAGAATAATACACTTTCCCTAGATCTAGCCTATTGAATGAACTAAGAGATAAGTGCTATGGACATACCTTATGAACGCTTTCCTTAGATATCTGTTGTTCCCTTCTTCACTTCAATGCTCTCGTCCCGTCCAAATCACACCAAAACGAACCAATCGAAGTAAAGACAAGTTAAGATATTCAATGACTAGTCTATACATATGATCAAGGAATTATGTAATAAAGTGACATCATCTTTATGGGAAAGGGACATATTACTGTATTGCATTAATTGAAAGAGAAACTTACAACCTGAGCCTTGATGTCATAGGTCTCCTTTCGATGGTTTCTAGCTTTGACACACACACTTGCTCATGCATGAAGAAAATCAACCACATGTGATGACCTTGATGTTGTCTCTTGCTGCTGTAGCATCGGTCCTCCATACAGTCTTGCACTAATTCTCTAATCAAACTCTTGCTAACTTGATGAAATTATTCTTGCTTCCTTAATTAACCCTTTCCATGAGAAATCTCCTCAATATATAGGAAGAGATAGATTAGTTACTTGGATAGGGAATGATCCCAAGATATCTGGAATGACAGAACTTGAATAACCACTCGAAAGCCAACTCATCCTTCTAGAAGATTCCCTTCTAGAAGATTCGATATCTTTATCTTTTTCCCCTTTAAAATCATGTCTGCACCCTAACCATGAGTACAGTGCGGGAAGTTTGCACCCTAGCTTAAGGTAGCCTGCGAGAAACAAGCATTCCCGCAGGTGAGTATATAAGCAGCCTGCGAACATGTTTCAAAGTATGAATTCTGGAAGAAGATAACTATAACCTTTCTCAGGAAAGTATTCTTGGTAAAGAGATTGATTTTCCATCATCATGACATCATCACGACATCATCACAATGAACAAATTTGTGGATAACACTAGGCATTAGATACACCACAATGAATTTCACTCATGCGAAATGAGACTTTATGGACTTAAATGCAAATTCATCTTTAATCTATGATGCAAGTTAACTAAAAAGAAAACCTACATTAATCAAGAGAAGGATAGAATTGCTCCTAATCAAGAGCCAAAATATCTAATAATAAGAGGGAAGGACTGTAATTGTATTTGGGGTTAAGATGGACCTACAAATCATGAAAATAGTTCAAGGATCTATAGGTTGTTCAAGAAAATACACAATGAAATAATTTTGATAAATAGTTATAAAAAAACTCATGTATATACCCAAATACAATCATGTAAAATGAATTCATTGTGATATTTATATTGAACTAATGAAATAGTTCATTTTAATCCAATATAAATAGAAATCAAGATAATTTTGAAAATGGTCAATAAATAGTTATTAATCACTACAAACTAATCTCCATGAAATCATAATCAATCTTGGTTCAAATCATGTGCAACCCTGCAAAGATAGCTTTAAACAAATCATTCACCAACATAAAACAAATGAGATCAACAATAGTGCTCATATAAATTGGCAACACACTAATGAAACATAATTCAAACCAAAATGAAAAGCAATCATCAAAGAAATAAGTCTGCAAATCAAATACAATAATGTAATGAAATGAAAAATTATTATTATTAGCTCCAAATTTTTTCATACAATCCTCTCCAGTTTCAGATCTGGAACCCACATTACACAAGAATAATCATAGTTTTATACATTATTTTCCATCCAGGATGAATCCCTCTTGAGTTGGTCAAAAATTTCTCAAGAATCATTTATAAAATTCAGAACATAATCAACTATAAAATTTGCAAAATGATAATTCTAGACATAACCTGCCTAGAAAACACTTCATATCTCCCAAACTGATCTGGATTTTATGAGTAGAATGAAATGAATATATTATTAAAAGATTATTAACATATAATAACAAAGATATAGTAAAATTGGTTTTCTATTCAATAAGGAAATAAGCTGAAACTGTAAAATGCAGCGGAAAACAAGCTTGCTGGAATGGTGACAACTTATCTCTGAGAAGAGATGTGCGACTACGATCATTCACAAGAGGATCATTACAATAAGTATATGAAGGAATTTTTCACAATAAGAATGAATTCCAAAATCCTAGACATCCAAAAACCTAACCCTAGGAGATGAAGCGTCAAAAGTCATGTGGGCCCCATTGGGGTAAGCTAGTACATCAACTTCCCGGAGTCGTAAATTTTTCATACGAAATCCATTTTAGGCACACAATAGCCCATTGGAAAAATCTATTCGAGGACTACACATGTTTCCATCAAACTCTAATTTCATCTACAATCTAATTATGGCGAGCCCTAAAAACGATGTTTAGGGCCTCAAAATGGCCCTGAAAGTCAGGGACCTAAAAAATAGGAAAAAAATGCTAAACTGGAAAAATGCCAAAATGAACCAATTGGAATAAGTGGGAGGCCACCAGAATCCATATGGATCAATCCCCCCACCTTAGGAGGAAATGGTATCCATTGCATTGAGTTCCCCCATTAGATGAGGAAATTTCTACCAAATTTGGCCCAGGATGAGCCACTTGCCTTGGTGTAGGAGCTGCCCTACTTTGACAACTCGATAAATATGGATCCTTTGCTATCGAGTGCCCTTAATCTATGTGTCCACAATATGATCACTAAATTCCTGTTGCATGTAGTCAGGGTTGAGATCTGTTGGTGTCAACTGTTCTGCTATCTCTGAGGTGTCTAATAATGGTGGGAAATATGGCTGAAGGAGAGCCACATTGAAGACTGGGTGCAGGCCAAGGAAAGAGGGAATGTTGAGCTCAAAAGAATTGTCACCCACAACCTTGGGGATGGCATATGACCCATAACAGAGTGGGATAATCTTCTAATGGGGCCTTGTAAGGCGTTCTTTTGGCAAGTGCAACCAAACTTTATCGCCCACCTGAAATGTATGTGGCACCCGATATTGATCATGGTGTTGCTTGTACTTGGAATTGGAATTCTGTAAAATATCCTAAACCTATTGGTGGATGTGGTGGATCCTCTCAATGAATCAGGTGGCTTTGTCAACTTTTGGTGGAGTAGGGGATGAGTCATCCGAAGTGGTTTCCAGGGGTAGTGCACCATCCATGGGGCCCAATGGTTGGAATCCCAACGCCACCTAAAAGGGGTTGTGGTCAGTTGATCTATATAGGGCTCACTTGTAGCTATGATGGAAATAGGGAAGACTCTCATCGCATGTGTGGGGGTGATTGGAATTGTAAATGTGCAGGATATGTACAATCATCCGATTGACGAACTTAGTTTGACCATCTATCTGGGGGTGGAAGGTAGTGGATTTTTTGAGCTTGTTATCTAGCAGTGACCAGAGGCTCGACTAGAATGTGCTGAGGAACCAAATATGCCGATATGAGACAATGGTTTGTGGGATCCCAAAATGTACCCATAATTGTTCAAAGAAGATCTTGGCAGTGAACTTTGCTGTGATGTTCTTCTTGCAAGCGACCATAATCGTCATCTTGGAAAAGCGATTAACAACCAAAAAAACAGTCATTTCCCCTCTTGGTGGATGAGAGGCTCGACATGTAGTCCATTGAGATGGATTCCCATAGCTTGTCAGGAGTAGGTAGAGGGGTGTACATGTCCTGTTTCTTAGTGGTCAGTTTGGAAATAGTGCAGGTGGTGCAGGACCTAATATACTTGCCGACATTCTGTCAAAGTTTCATCAAGTAGAAATGTTTCTGCAACACTTCCATTGTCTTTTCGACGCCAAAGTGTCCTGCCACACGATTGTAGTGAGCTTCCCAAATAATATTCATGTGCTCATTTGATGGAACACAAAGATGGCCTAGACGACACAACAACCCATCCTAAATATGGAAATTAGAGACCACTGAGTTTGCGCCCAAAATTTGGTAGGTGGTGGATAAGTCAAGGTCTGTCTCATATAGGTGGGGCCATATAGAGGTCTCATGGCTGTAAGAGTCTAGCACTGTGTTGAGTGCTGTGACTGGAGATTGACTGAGGAAATCAACAAATCAATGGGTACTTCATGTTTTATACTTGATGTTGAGGTGGAACTTATGTAAGTATGTGGACCACTTATGATGGCAGTAATTCTGCAATTTTCCTTGGGTTTGCATGAACTATGGTGGCTTGTGATTAGTGTGGATGACTGTCTCTTTCCCAATAATGTAATGTATCCACTAGCAGTAGGATTGCATAATGGAGTACATTTATTTTTCGTAATTAGGGTATTTACAGACAACATATGATAGTGTCTCACTATGATATGCCACGGGCTGGACGTGTTGAGTGAGAACGACGCCCACAACATAGTTTGAAGCATCTATCTTGATCTGAAAGGGATGATGCAGGTACAGTAATGAAAGTAATGGGGATAAGCACAAATGCTTCTTCAATTCATTGAAGACTTTTTTTTGGGACAGACCCCACAATATTTTTTCCTTACCGCCACCTCTAGTTACTCTGATGAAGGCTCATACGATATGAGAGAATCCCAACATGAACCTGCGATAGAAATTGGTGAGGACCAAGAAGATCTGAAGCTTAGTGAGTGTGCTTGGGGCTGGACATTCACAAATGACTTGGATCTTGGCTAGATCCACATGCACACCATGATGATCAATGATGTAGCCTAAGTAATGGACCATGTCCATATTGAAGGAGCATTTTTCCAAGTTTGCATATATTTTGTACTGCCACAGGGTGTGTAGAACCTGCTAAATATGTTGCAAGTGTTCCATCCAAGTCTTTCTGTAGATGAGGATGTCATCCAGATATTCCACTACAAAAGTATTGGTGAAAGGTCACATGATATCGTCCATCATCCTCATAAAAGTTGTTGGAGAATTTGTCAAACCAAAGGGCATGAACAACCATTCAAAAAGACCTTCTTTTGACTTGAAGGTGGTCTTCCATACATCTGTCTGTTCTATTGGGACTTGGTGGTAGCCAGACATCAAATAAATCTTGCTGAAGTATTTGGCCCCCGTGAGCTGATCAAGGAGGTCATCGATTCAGGGAATCAAGTATCGGTTCTAGACTGTGATTTTATTCAGGTCCTGATAATCAATGCAGAGCCGCTAGGTCCCATCTTTCTTCTTCACCATCATGATTGGGCTCCCACAAGGTGATGAGCTAGGACAAATTTTTCCCTTGTGGATAAGTTCTTGGATCTACCTCTTGATATCCTCTTTTTCTAATATAGAGCAGTGATAGATTGGCCCATTGGGTAGTAGTGCACCTAGGGTTAGATCGATGGGATTCTTGACATGACAGTGTAGAGGTTACCCTATAGGAGAGGAGAAGATATCTGAGTATTATTCCATGACCTTATCCAATTTGTTCTGTCGTGTGAAGAGATCGACTGCGAAGGCCTTGGATGTGGCAGTGATCTTTCACTCACTCTGAGAGCGAATCATGAAGAAGACAAATTTCCTGGTCTGAGAGATGACCTGGCTACATTTCTTGACAGATATTAAGGAAATAACATTAAGAGGGATTGCTTCAGGTATCCTGTATAATTTCCTGCTTAAAGTAATAATAACACTATGAGCCCTAGAATCATATACAACATGACGTTTCCATAAATAAGGTTGGACCAAAAGAACATTACAAACTTTGATAAGAGAAACATAACACAATACCTCGTCTTTGAAGGGCTTGATGTCATATGAAAATCGAACCTGTTGGCTGATGCGAAGATCGATTCCTTGGCAAAGCCATCTAATGGTGTAGGGATGTGGGTGTGATTTTGTTGGAAGGGACAAACTCTTGATGACCTCTACTGAGATGAGGTTATTCTGGTTACCGCTATCCATGATGAAGTGCAACGGGGTGCCTTTTACCCACATATGTGAATGGAAAACGTGCTCGCCTTCTTCTGGTTCACCAGGTTGGAGCTTGGTGGTAGGAATAGTGGCACTAGGTTCTGCATCAATGATCTATCTTCCCCTTTCTGGTTCTGAATTATAGTCATAACCCACATCTAATTTAGAGGCTTTCACTTTGGCCACCAACGACTTCTTTGAGTGGCAATCAATAGTGTTATGCCAAGGGGTCTTATGGAAATCACACCACTTCCCAGTATCTTTCTTTGTATTTTCGATGTCCTTCTTTTCTTGCGGCTTGGATTGGTTGTCTTGATACTATCCATATTTTCTATGTCCTTTGTTCTATGGGTTGGGCTGTCCTTTCCTAGATTTTTCTATGAGGGGTTCCCAGGCCCAAATTTCCGTGTCTTTTGTTTGATCTTCTGCTCGATTTTGACGACATATCGATAGGCCGTGCCTAAGGATGAGATGTATAGAAATTCCATCTCATTCTGGATGTATCTATGAAGAGAACCACGATACTTGAGCACCAGATGTCACTCTAAATATTTGATACCCATCTTGGTGCGCAAGGCATGGAAGATATTTGTGAACTTTGGCACCGCTTTGTCTGTTTCTTGCTGCATTGTGGTCCATTTGGTATATAAGTCGTCATAACTTCCGACAGGGTAGTATTGTTACTTAATAGCATCCCTGAAGGATTCCCAGGTGGCTGCAACTGTAAATAATGAGGGTTCCTCTATTTTATTTTTCTCACAGAAAGTTTCCCACCAATCTTTGACATGGGGAATGGCTTTCAGGAGCGCAAAAGTAATATTTTCTCTATTCGAAAAGTTATGGACAAAACAATACCCTTCCAGTAGATTCAACCACTTGTCTACAACATCTACGTCTATCTGACCTTCAAATATATGAATATCGAAGTTGATTTGTACCTTGAAGGGGGAGGCGCCTCCACTTGAGGAATATGCGTCGCCTATTGGTAGCCACCGAAGGAGAGAAACTATCCATCATCTTGTTCCTTTGTTGCGTGAGGGATTCCTCAAGCAATATTTTGAAAGGATCTCCTGTCCCGTCATATTTCTTTTCTCTTGCCATGAGAGGTCGCTTGGGTGTGCGAGAGCTTTTGTCATCAAGAGAAACAAGCTCAAGACCCAATTATTTGTACCCTTATCTCATTGGGGACATGCATTAAGACGACAAGGAGAAGACCGCTTTGATACCACCGATCCAGATTTTATGAGCATAACAAAATGGATACAGATTATTAAAAGATGATTAATACTGAATTATAGAGATACAATAAAACTGGTTTTGTATTCAATAAGGAAATAAGATGAAACTGTAACATGCAACGAAAAACAAGCTTATTGGAATGGTGGCGACTTATCTTTGAGAAGAGATGTGATGGCTGTGCTCATTCAAAAGAGGATCCTTACAATGAGGTTTTGAAGGGATTTTTTAAAATAATCATGAATGCCAAAACCCTAGACATCCAAAAACCTAACCCTAGGAGATGAAGCGCCAAAATTCGTGTGGGCCCCGTTGGGGTAAGCTAGTACATCAACTTCCTAAGGTCATAACTTTTGCATACGATCTCCGTTTTAGGTGCACGATAGCCCATTGGAAAGATCTATCTGAGGAATACACATGTTTCTATAAGAATTTGAATATGTCTATAGTCTAATTGTGGTGAGCCTTAAAAACACTATTTAGGGCCTCAAGACGACCCCAGAAGTCAGGGACCTAAAAACTAGGAAAAAACTGCCAAAGTGGAAAACTGCCAAAATGAACCAGTTGGAATAGGTGGGAGGCCATCGACATCCATCTGGATAAAAAATGGTTCAACCTGTTTTTAAATCCTTTTAATATAAGGTAAATGGGTCTGTTTCTGAGGGGGTTTTCAATCGTTTCAAGATATTAATCACTGATCGGCCAGAAATTGACTTGCAAAATTGCCTCCTATGAGATGGGATAACAACAAATCTGCTCCTATTTCCTGATAATATTTCTCCCAAAATTTTGAGTTTATGGGAGAATACTTTTAGAATAAGGTAATTGACCCTGTTTATGAAGTGGGGCTTCAACCGTTTCACTAGATTCCTCATTTTTTGCTCAGAATATAAGTTTGAAGTTAGCCTCCTGAAATTGACCTGAAATCTAGTCTTACTCACACAGATCATGATTTCTCCAAATATCTTCACTTTCTGAGAAAATAATATGGA
>ML811659.1:138576-180668 GCA_009831015.1 Picea engelmannii | reverse complement strand
CATCTTGTACTTGAACATTTAAGTGGGGTAAAAGGAGGTTGCCCCCTCAAAGAGGCTTATTATATGAAATTATCTCTTTTTCAAGGCGTTGAGTACTTTTCCTGAGGTTTTTCTATGCTATATTGATGTTTGGTTCTTAACAAGGAAATCCTTGGGATTTTAAGTAATTAAGTAAATAAACCCATTTTGGAAGTGGGTTTTCAACCGTTTGAATATATTCATCACCGTTCCTCTAGGAAGAAGAATGGAAGATCGCCTCCTGAAACTGATACAAATTTTCAATTTGATCTTGCCTAAGCAATATGTCTTGTAGAGATGAAAAATCCCAACTAAAAGATACATTTGGAAACTGAAGTTGAATTGCAGAAATGTCATAGACACTTGTAACAAAAATAAATTAAATTAATCACAAAAATCTATTAAAAGATGAACTACAAGATCTTTAAATCTTAATGAACCAAAATTAATAAAATCAAATCAGATTGATATCACACCTTGTAGATAAAGAATAAATGTATACCTTAATTGGACATTATGTTTTAAAATTGAGGATATTATGCACACTTGAGGAAATTAATTTTATAAGATTTAATAAACACTCAATTGTTGGAAAATTTTAATCAACCAATAAACCATATTTTAGAATCACATGTTAATTATTGAATGATAAACATATTCTTCATAATTTTGTTTTAGAACGAAGTGAATATGAGGAATTCAGATTAAAACTACTTCCAATAATTAACCAAGATGTTGTGATTTAATAATGTCCAATGAAAAATTAATCCAATCACCTAAATGATAAAATATTTACATGACTATATAAGAAAATCAAACCAAACCAATCATATCAAGAGGATGATGATGAGAATGTCAAAAGGACAAAAAAGACATTAAAAAAAACTAGAAATATAAAACCAGAAACAAATCAAGTTGACATTACCAAAATTAATAAGGGGAGTCTTTTAATTTTTGAGAAAATTATGGGGGGTGTTGTGGCCACAAAAATTGGTGACACATTGGGATGAAGCAATTGTCTCTAGTGTATAAATAGTTGGATTAAATTTATGAAAGATTGAAATGAAATCTTTCAAAAATTTCTTGCACACTATGCCATTCCCAAAGGTCCTAGATAAGACAAAATCAAAGAAAAATATTTTTTTAAAGATAAAAGTACTTAAATGCCCAGTTCCAAGATAATGAATCCAAAAATAGGAAATATTTATTAACTTTTCATTACATATCTACTATTTTATAGTAAAATTAGCTAGGAGGATTTAAGGATCAGTATGCATCTATTACCTCTTTTACCCGAAATTGCTTCATTGCCAGCAGGCTTGTTCAATACGCCAATGAAGTTGTCTTGATACCATGTATGCATTGACCCACTGCCAGCAAGCCTGTTCATTACCCTGACAAGTTTTCATACTCTTACCACACATATGTGCTTTCAAATTTCTTACCAATCTTTTGATTAACATATTTGAAGAATTGTGTTTAGCAATTGGGTGAAGAAAGCAGGGTGGTATGAGAGGTATTCTATTTAAATAAATAGATATGATAGTATTTATGTTTGACCCCACTAGTCTTCTCTTCATCCACCAAAGTAGAGGCTTTAATTCTAGAGGGTTATGGGAGGGATTCAAAGTAAAGACTGTAGGAAATTCTTTCCTTTATAAAAGTGAACTTATAATACTTGAAGCATATCTTAATATTCCCATAGATAGTAGTTGATGTATAGTAAAAGTGAAAATTAGGTATAGATGACCTTTAGATAAATGAAATCCTATTTAAAAAAAATATAGAGTAAGGATTCCCCCATGTAAACCAATTGGCGTAGCTTAGAAAGATCTTCACTCATATAAATTTTAGAGAAGTCATGAAATCAAATCAAGACTAATAGTAAAACTGAACTAGAAAATTGATCAAATGTACACGTATGAGATCTTAGAGAAAGTTCATTAAAATGATTCTTTTTCGTTTCTTTATTCTGATATTTATTGATGGATACTTGAAAATTATTTTGATGTATACTAATTCCTTCGTTTTTTTGGAAATGAGTAAAATATGAAGGGAGTAGTTCTTGAAATGAATGATAACTACTTGGAAAAGAGCCATCAAACAAGTCAGTGTATAATGAATAATGACTGTTTGAACATATGTGATTGAAATCATTTTTATGAAGACAATTATTATTAGTATTTGAGGTTTGAGTCATTGATTCATCATTATCCTCCGCATCATAAACAACCCGTTTATCATTATCAAAATTAGTTTTAGGAATATAATTAATTTGATCTAATATATCTATTCTTTCCTGAAACTGATTATCAACATGTTCCGAACTATTTGTTAGAACATGTTTATTAATATCATCAATAATCTCAAAATAATCATTTGTAACATCTATTGTAGTATGTACACTTAGAAAATAAAAGTTTTCAAGTTCATTAAAGTCATTATGTATACAACGAAGAGAACATAAATGAATAAACCATTGAGTTAAATCTTGGTCTGAAGGTTTATCATCAACATGAAATTTAAAAGTGATTAATTTGAATCTAATATGAAAATCGATATTAGATTCACCTTCTATTTTTTGTAAGTTTTCAAGTTTTGTACATATTTCATCATAATCATAATAATATTGAAATGTATAAACAAACTCACTTGAAAACTGATCCCATGTATGTATGGATGCAAATAGAAATGATTTGCACCATTTCTTGGCTTGTCCTGTAAATGTAAGAGTAAAAATTCTACATAGAATGGCATCATCAATATCATAAAAAGAAGAATTTGTAAAATTTTGAATAAATTGCAAAACATGATCATATGCAAAAATTTTGTTCTTACCATCGAATTTTACCTTCAACAAGTACTTTACTACCTTTGTTGGAGTGCTGCAGGATACTCGACCATATACACAACTCCAAATAGGAAGTTTAGGATGCATTAAAAATAAATGAAAGAATTAAAAACAATAGCTCAAACAATAATCAAATTATTATGGACACTCGTCAATGGCCCTCCTTCTAGCGCAAAAAATGTTGATGGCCAAAACTGACCATGTTCAAAATTATAGGGAGATCACCTGGTCAGAGCCCCAATTAGGCCCTTATCCATTTTGGATGGTAATTCCAACTGGTTCTATGGGTCTCTAGTTACCCTTGTCTTAAGACTAGCCTAATCTAAAGTTAATCTAATCAGGACTATTCTATATATAAAATGATATATACACAACCTTCTATTTGCTAATGTATATTGTTACCTGATTTTATCAGTAGAAAGAAGGAAAGGGATTACTCTCTTGCAACATGCTTGAAAGAAATCAACCCTAAGGATGACACAAGGGCTCAACTATGCCACAATGGATTTTTCTCCTGTGAAAGGAGACTTTATGGACTTAAATGCAAATGCAACTTTAATCTATGATGCAAGTTAACAAAAAAGAAAACCTATGTTAATCAGGAGAAGGATAACCTTACTCCTAATCAAGAGCAAGAATATCTAATAAGAAGAGGGAAGGACTGTAATTGTATTTGGGGTTAATATGGACCTACAAATCATCAAAATAGTTCAAGGATTTATAGGTTGTTCAAGCAAATACACAATGAAATATTTTTGATAAATAGTTATAAAAAACTCATTTATATACCCAAATACAATCATGTAAAATGAATTCATTGTGAGATTTATATTGAACTAATGAAACAGTTCATTTTAATCCAATATAAAGGGAAATCAAGACAAGTTTGAAAATTATCAATAAATAATTATTAATCACTACAAATTAATCTCCATGAAATCATAATCAATCTTGGTTCAAATCATGTGAAACCTTGCAAAGATAGCGTTAAACAAAACATTCACCAACATAAAACAAATGAGATCATAAATAGTTCTCATATCGATTGTCAATACATTAATGAAACATAATTCAAACAAAAATGAAAAACAGTCATCAAATAAATAAGTCTGCAAATCAAATACAACAATGTAATGAAATGAAAACTTATTATTATTAGTTCTAAAAGTTGTCATACAGTCCTCTCTAGTTTCATATTTGGAACCCCCAATACACAAGAATAATCATAGTTTTATATAGTATTTTATACCTAGTTTGAATCCCTCTTGAGTTTGTCAAAACTTGCTCAAGAATCAACTATAGAATTCAGAACATAATCAACTACAGAATTTGCAAAATGCTAATTCTTGACATAACTCACCCAGAAAACACATCATATCTCCCAAACGATTAAACATATTTGGAAGTCCTCTTAGGATAAGTTAAATGGGTCTATTTCTGAGGTGGGTTTCAACCATTTCATGATATTAATCACTGATCGCCTGAAAATCGACTTGCAAAATTGATTCCTCTGAGCTGGCATAACAACAAATATGGTCTGCCTACTTCCTGATAATATTTCTCCCAAAAGGTTGAGTTTCTGGGAGAATCCTTTTAGGATAAGGTAATTGACCCTTTTTATGAAGTGTTTTTTCAACCATTTCACCATATTCCTCTTTTGTTTCTCATAATCTAAATTTGAAGTTACCCTCCTGAAATTGAACTGAATTCTAATCTGACTTAGTCAGATCATTGTTTCTCCAAATCTATTCACTTTCTGAGAAAATCCTATGGAATTTAAGTAAATTGGTCTGTTTTGGAAGTCGGTTTCAAACAGTTTCCTCAAATTCTTCACCGTTTGGCTGATATTGAATCTAGAAAATTGCCTCCTGAATATTGATGCGTTTCCAATCTCAGAAAATACATGTCACTCCAATCAGTATTTCTACCAATCTATTCACTTTATGAGGAAATACTTTGTAGGTTGAGTAAATCGATCCATTTTGGAAGTGGGTTTTCAACCGTTTGAATATATTCCTCACCGTTTGTTCAGGAAGAAGAATGGAAGATAGCCTCCTGAAACTGATGCAAATTTTAAATTTGATCTTGCCCAAACATTATGTCTTGTAGAGAAGAAAAATCCCAACTAAAAGATATATTTGGAAATTGAAGTTGAATTGTAGATATCTCATAGACACTTGTAACAAAATTAAATTAAATTAATAACACAAATCTATTAAAATATGAACTACAAGATCTCCAAATCTTAATTAACCAAAATTAATAAAATCAAATTAGATGGATATCACACCTTCTAGATAAAGAATAAATGTATAACTTAACTAGACATTATGTTTTGAAATTGAGGATATTATGCAAACTTGAGGAAATTAATTTTATAAGATTTAATAAACACTCAATTGTTGACAAATTTTAATCAACCAATAAACCATATTTTAGAATCACATGTTAATTATTGAATGATAAAAATATTCTTCATAATTTTGTTTTAGAATGAAGTGAATGTGAGGAATTCATATTAAAACTACTTCCAATAATTAACCAAGATGTTGTGATTTAATAATGTCAAATGAAAAACCGATCCAATCACCTAAATGACAAAATATTTACATGACTATATAAGAAAATCAAACCAAACCAATCATATCAAGAGGAAGATGATGAGAATGTCAAAAGGACAAACAAGACATAAAAAAAAAAACTAGAAATATAAAACCAAAAACAAATCAAGGTGACATTACCAAAATTAAGGGAACCCCTATAATTTTTGAGAAAATTATCGGGGGTGTTATGGCCACAACAGATCCTTATACTAATGTGCAATGCTTGTTTTTTTATTTTCCTTTCCTTTCCACTTCTTCCTCACCTCTTTAGAAGCATATTGGTGGTGTTTCTATCTAGAACCACTTGGTTGTCCTTTCTTATTTCCTATATTGTCCAAGTATTGTGCTTGCACACAAACCTCATTAGTTGTCCTAGGTTTAAAGAGAATCACTTGCTTCTGTAAATGATTGTGTATACCCATGAGATACTTGATGATTATTTATTCTTTATTGGGGTATATACCTAACATAATCACCATGTTTCTAAACTAAGTGGTGTATTCGTTCACACTCTGCCCTTGCCTTTGCTTGAAGTGATGCCAAATGATCCACTGGTCCTCTACATACCCAATAGGGTAGAACTAGAAGTTGATGAGGATTTTAAATTCCTCAGACTTAGTTACTAGTGGATCAATATCTAGCCTAATTATATTTATGTGGTTTTCCTACTAGGTTAGGGAATGCCCCTCTAGTTTTAGTTGGGAAAATTAAATCATTTTCTCTTCTTCTATGTTATGGACACTGAAATAAATTTATAACAATTGCAACAAATGATTTAACTTAAAAACATAAATCCCACTTTGATAGAGTTTTATGTCCACTTTCACTTCCATTTTAAATAGATATTGTGAAGAAGTGATGACATTGGAACTTGGTTTCTCTTTCTCTAGTTATTTTCTTAGCTAATTTTCTAGGTTTTCATTTTCTCCCAATTTCTTGTCTGACCCAACTTCTAAGTTAGAGCCACCAACCTCCCCAAAAGGTCCAAAATTGTTTTCTAGAGCCACCATGAGGAGGGCCATGTTGTGAGAGATATAAACAACTTGTTCTTCCATCTTAAAAAATATCTCCTCTGCCTCATCCCAAGGGTTGTTACAATTGGACTCATTCACCATGGATAGGGTTTTGATACTTCCTTCCTAATCCAATTCTTAGATCCTAAAACTTCCCACAAAAAACCTAGAGAAAACTACTCTAATACCAATATGATCTATAAGCGTTCGTGGATATTATACCAGAATGGTTTGTCACAACATATCTTACAACATTTTGAAATATTTTATTATGTACTTTATTACCTTAGACCTAAGATTTATTATTACTAGCGTAGCGCTCAAAATTATGGAAATAAGTAAAACCAAAATGAAAGGAACAAGAAAAATAACACACCATCCATATAAATGAACACAATATGTGACATGGGAAACCAAATATAGGATAAAACCCAACTATAATGTGAGGCCTATGCTCTACTCTCTTTTTCTTAGTTATGAAATGAAAGTACAAAGAAAGGGGCACTCACTATGGATTTTCCATGGACACTATGGCTCAAATGATTTCTACAAAATCTTCTACCTCCTTTGTTATGCTAGAATATATCACTCCTAGATGCTCTACTCAACTATGGAACAATAAAAATACTAAAAGAATGAAACCCCTTCCTTTCTGAGCAACTCAATATTTAACATAGCATGATAACCATGTAGCATTAGCATTAGGGTTTATGCACGCCTCAAGCCTCAATTAGTGTTGGGATTTTGGACCCTCTAGAATATTCTTGGAATTCCCCACATGATTGGCCTCACATGTGTGAGTAATGGGGGTTGATAGGGCATCCACTAGGTACCAAGGTGGTCAATAGGGTAGGTCAACTTGTGGGAGGCATAAATTTTGCATACAAACTTTGATTGAGGTGATTTTTGCATCACTGGAAAGAATATAATGTGTAGAGAATCATATTGGTTGCCTTTCTATTTGGAACCACTTAGTTGTCCTTTCTTATTTCATATATTTTATAGGTACTGTGATTTCACATAGGCCTCATCAATTGTCCTAGGCTTAAAGAGCATCACTTATTTATGTAAATGGATGTGTAGACCCACCAAATAATTGAGGAGTATGTTTGGGTTCTTGGGATATATACACAACATAATCACCATTTTTTTGAACTCATTGTTGCACTTTTTCATAATATTCCTTTTCCTCTTCCTAAAGTGATGCCAATGGATCCATTGGTCCTCTACATACCTAATGGGGTAGAAATAGGAGTTGATGAGGGTTTTAAATGCCTCCCACTTATTTACTAGTGGATCATCCTCCAACCTAAGTGTCTATGTGTGACTTTCCCACTAGGTTAGGGCATGGCCTTCTAGTTTCAGTCAGGAAAATGAAATATTTTTATCTTCTTCTATGTTATGGACACCAAAATAAAATTCTAACTGTTCCAACCAATGATTCAACTTAAGAACATCAATCTCACCTTGGTAGGTTTTGATGTGCACTTTAAATTCCATTTTAAATAAATATTATGAAGAAATTATGATATTGTAACTTGGTTTCTCTTTCTCTCTATATTTTTCTAGATTATTTTCTAGGTCTTCATTATCTCCCAATTTCCCTTTTTATCCAACTTCTAAGTTAGAGCGACGAATCTCCCCAAAAGGTCCAAAATTATTCGTTAGAGATTCCATGAGGAGGGTGATCCAAATTTATGAGCAAACAAAATGAAACACATACATAAGACAAAAACATAGAGACACAAAAATACTCAATTTCTATTAAGGATTGAAATATGTAGAGACTGTAAAACAAAATACATAGTGAAATGAACTCGCTAGAATGGTGGTAGGTTATCTTTGAGAAGATATGTGATAGTTACGTGAGTTTACAAGAAGTTGATTAAAATGAGGCTCCCAAGGCATTTTTAACATAAATCATAATTGAGAAAACCCTAAACATCCAAAACCATAACCCCAAAAGATGAAACACTAAAATGTTTGTGGGCTCTGATGGGGGTAGTTGATAGATCAACTTCCGTAGGGTGTAGATTTTGCATAAGATCTTCATTTGGGGAAATTGATAGCTCATTCGAAAGGTCTAGACAAGGAGTACACATTCAGAATGGACTAATACATTCCATAAAGTATCTAGTGGGCGCTTCCACACTACAAAAATGTCGTTTAGGGCCTCAAAATGAGCCCATAATGTTGTGACCTAAGAAAATGTAGAAAAACTGGCAAAATAGAAGTTGTATGTTGAGACAGTGGAATAGGTGGGAGATAATCGATGTCAACCTAGATTAGTACTCCTCCCTTAGGAATAAATGGTCTCCATTGCATTGAGTCCCTCCATAAAATGGGGAAAATTCTGCTGAACTTGATGCCTAGTGAGCCACTTGCCTTGGTGCAGTAGCTGCTCTGCTTTGAAAACCTGATAGAGTTGGATATTTTGTTGGCGGGTTCTCTTAACCTGTGTGTCCATGTTCCGATCAATGGTATCCTCTTCCATGCAATCAAGGTTGATATTTGTAGGTGTTAGCTTCTCTGCCACCTCTGATGTGTCCATAAGTGGTGCAAAGTATGGCCAAAGGAGGTCCACATTGAATATTGGGTGTAATCCAAGGAAGGGGGGAATATTTAACTCAAAAGCTTTGTCTCCCACAACCTTGGTGATTGTGTAAGGTCCATAGTGAAGTGACTACAACCTCTGGTGGGGTTCTAGAAGGCGCCCTTTCTAAAAATGAAACCAAACCTTGTCACCTACCTGAAACTTGTGGGGAACTCAATGTTGATCATGGCACTGCTTGTACTTAGCATTGGATTTCTGCAAAAGATCATGTACATGTTGGAAGATGTGTTGAATATGTTCAATAAATTTGGTGGCCTTGTTGGCCTCAGATTGAGCATGGGAATATTCTTCCTATGCGGATGTAAGGGGTAGTACATCAATGAGGTTCAATGGTTAAAAACTCAGGCCCACCTAAAAAGGGATATGGCTAGTTGAGCTATGGAGTGATCTATTGTAGCTATGTTGGACATAAGTAAGGCTCTCATCCCATGTGCATGGATGCTTGGATTTGTACATTCACAATAGATGCATGATCATCATATTGACGAACTCTGTCTGTCCATTAGTTCGAGGGTGGAAGGAAGTGGATTTGGTGAGATTGGTGTCCAAAAAAAACCAGAGTCTCGACCAAAATGTGCTCAAGAATATGCTATCCCGATTTGATATGATGGTCTGTGGTAGTCGAAAGTGCACCCATCCATGCTCGAAGAAGAGCTTGGCGGTGACCTTGGCTGTGATACTCTTCTTGCAGGTGGACATAATGACCATCTTAGAGAATCGATCAACAACCATGAATACACAGCCATTTCCATGCTTGGTGGAGGGGAGACCTCACATGTAGTCCATCGAGATGGATTCCCAAGGCCTTTCAGGAGTAGGTAGAGGGGTTTACATTCCTTTTTTTTTAATGGTCGGCTTAACAATGGAATGCGAAGTGTATGATATGATATACTTACTAACATCCTGTTGAAGCTTCGACCAATAGAAATACTTCAGTAGTACCTCCACTATCTTCTCCACACAAAAGTGTTCTGCCACTTGACCATAGTGGGATTCCCAAATCAACTTCACACGCTCACTTGAAGGAACAAAAATATGACCTAGATGGAATAAAATTCCATCCTGAAGGTGGAATTCGAAAACGACCATCCCTGTTCTCAACATATGGTAGGTCATAGCGAAGTTAGGATCACTGTCATAGAGTTGGGACCAGTCATAGGTCTCATTCCTACAATAGTCAAGCACCATGGTTAGTGATGAAACTAAAGGTATATTGAGGTATTCAACAAAGCAATTGGTGATCCATTTCTTATACTTAATTCTGAGGTGAAAATTTTGCAAGTATGTGGACCACTTTTGATGGTGGTCATTCTATAATTTCCCTCATGTCTGCATGAATTATAGAAGCCTATGATCTATATGGATGAATGCATCCTTCCCTAGAATGTAATGTTTCCATTGGCGACAGACTTATATTATGGAATAAATTTCTTTGTCATAGGTCGGGTAGTTATAGATGGCATCTGAGAGTGTCTCACTATAATAATCCACTAGATGAATATGTTGAGTGAGAACGAAACCAACAACATAATCAAAATCATAGGTCTCAATCTAAAATGGTTGTTGCAGATCGAGTAAGGAAAGCACCAGGGATGATCATAAGCTATGTTTCAGAACATCAAAATATTTTTTCTATGATCTGCTCCACACAAATTTTCCTTTGCAACCACCCTTGGTCACTTTGATAAGAACCCATGCGATATGGAAGAACCCCAATAAAAATCTACGAGAGAAGTTGGCGAGGCCTAAGAAGCTTTGAAGCTTGGTGAGTGTTTTTGGGAATGGAAAACCATGAATGACTTGGATATTGGTTGGATAGACATGCACACCATGCTCATCTACAATGTATTCAAGGTATTGGACATTGTTCATGACAAAGGAGCATTTCTCTAAGTTAACATATAACTTGTGTTGTCGCAGAGTGTTGAGGACCTACTGATGTGTTGAGTGTTCTTCCCAATTCTTGATGAAGATGAGGACATCATCCACATATACAACCACAAAGGAATTGCTGAAGGGCTACACTATGTCATCCATCAACCTCATGAAGTTGGATGGGGAATTCATCAAGCCAAAGGGCATGAAAAACCACTCAAAAAGACCTTCTTTAGAATTGAAAGTGGTCTTCCATACATCGATTTGTTCTATGGGGACTTGGTGGTAGTGATAATTCAGATCAATATTACTAAAATAATTCCCCCCCTTGAGCTGGTTGAGAAGGTCATCAATTTAGGGAATTGGGTACTGATTCTCGACTATGATTTTTTTTAGAGCTCTATAATCAATACAAATTTCCTAGGTCCTGTATTTCTTTTTACGATCATGATTGGGATTTCGTCGAGTGAGGAGATTGGTCGAATGTCCCATTTTTGGAGAAAAGTTTGGATTTGACACTTGATTTCGTCATTTTCCAAGAGAGAATATCAATACATTGGCTCATTAGGCAAATACATTCCAAGAGTTATCTCAATTGAATGATTGACCTAATAGTGGAGAGGCACCCCAAAGGGCGAGGTAAAGATGTCTTGATATTATTCCATGACCCTGCCCACTTGCTTCTGCTGTGTAGAGGAGCCCTACGCAGAGGCCATGGATGTGGCAGTGACCTTCCGTTGACTCTAAGAGATAATCATGAAGAGGAAAAATTTCCCAGTCTGGGAGATGACCTTCTTGCACTACTTAACTGAGACCAAAGAAATTTCGGTAGGTGGAGCTACCTCTGGGATACTATACAATTGTCTACTCATAGTAACAATGACACTACAAGGTGTAGTCTCATATACAACATGTCGTTTCCACATATATGGTTGGCCTAAAATAACATCACAAACTTCAAGTGGGGAAACATCATACAATACCTCATCCTTGAAGGGATTGATGCCATAGGGTAGGTGACACTATTGGATGATGCAAAGATCTCATCCTTGGCTTAGCCACCCTATGTTTTATGAATGTGGATGTGGTGTTTTCAAAAAATCCAACCACTTCATGACCTCTGCTGAGATGAGGTTATTTTTTCTTTCACTATCAACAATGAAATGCATAGGATCACCCTTCACCCACATTTACGAGTGAAAAGGGAACTGACCTTCCTATGGATCTTCTGGTTCATTTGGCTGGATCTTGGTGGCATGTGGGATTCACCTTTTTGACCACTATCTTATCACATTCATTCATAAAGGGGGTTTTTAAATTGTGAAAAATAAGGTCAATATATTGTTAGTATTGGGGGGGGGGGATGTAGGGTATCAAGTGGTTTATATGTAGTGGGGGGTATAAAAAGGGGTATCTACTAAAAATAGGTTTTATTTATTTGAAATGTGTATTAGGAGGGGTGTTCAACATAAAATTTTTTGGAGGTATTTATCAATATCTAGTGAAATTAGGGGTATTCTTTAATATTCCATGAATGCACATGCTATGTCACAGGTTCACTAAGTGAAGACCCCATTCTTTGTGGTAGTGACTATGGCACTGGGTTCTACATCAATGATCCACTTCACCTTCTCTGGATTTGAATCAGATTTGGAGCCTAGATCTAACTCTAAGTATTTCAACTCAGCCACAAATGACTTCTTTGAGTGATAGTCATCGATGTTGTGCCAGGGTATTTTATGGAATTCACACCACTTCCCAGTGTCTTTCTTCATCTTCCCATTACCCTTATTTGTTTGTGGCTTAGACTAGTTTTCCTATGGTTGTCCATCCTTGATTCTTACTTTTTTCTTTGTGCTAGGGATGCCTTTTCCCAAATTTTTTTGTGATGTGGTCCTAGATCCAAACTCCCTCTTATTCTTCTGCTTAAAGTTTTTCTCGATTTTGACAACATATCAATAAGCATCTCCCAACGATGAGATGTACAAAAAATCCATTTCTATTTGGATGTACCTATGTAGTGCCTCACAATATTTTAGAACAAGATGCCACTCAGAGTCTATGATACCTATATTGGTGTGAAAGGTATGGAAGGTATTTTTGAACTCTGGCACAATTTGGTCCCTCTATGGATGGAGTGTGGTCCATCTTGTGTATTGGTCATCATAGTTTCCAACAGGGTAATATTTTTCCTCGAGGGAATCCATAAAAGAGACCCAAGTGGGATCAACCCCAAATATTCCAGGCTCTGTGGAATTTTTCTCACAGTAAGTCTCGCACTAATGTTTGACATGGGGGACCGCCTTAAGGAGTGCAAAGGTGATATTTTCCCTATTGGAAAAATTGTGGATAGAGAAATAACCTTCTAGTAGATTTAACCATTTTTCCAAAGAATCTACATATATCCAACCTTCAAATATGGGAATATCAAAATTAACTTGTACATTGAAGGAGAAGGTGCCTCCAAAGTGGCCACTTGAAGAAGATGCCTTTGTTGTTTTCAAAAATCACCGAAGGATTTGGGAAAACTGATCCATCATCTTGCTCCTTTGTTTTGTGAGAAATTCCATGAGAAAAAACTTATTATGATCTCCTACTCCCTCATCTCTCTATTCCTCTGCCATGGACAAACACTAGGGTCAGCGAGGACAGTCTTCCAAAGGTTCAACCAATTTGAGTCCCAATGTTTGATACCCTGACCTTGTTGGGGACATGCATAGAGAAATTGATAAAGATCAGACTGCTTTGATACCACTGATACAGATTTATGAGGGAAAAAAATGAAACACATAAATAAGATAGAAATAAGGAGATTAAATAATACTCAATTTCTATTAAATTCTGAAATATGAATACACTATAAAAGACACTACATAGTGAAACAAACTTGCTATAATAGTGGTAGCTTAACTTTGAAAAGAGATGCGACAGATACATGAATTCACAAGAAGATGATTAAAATGAGGTTTCCAAGGCCTTTTTAACATAAATAATAAATGATAAAACCATAAACATCCAAAACCCTAACCCCAAAAGATGAAACACCAAAAGGTTTGTGGGCATTGATGGAGGTAGTTGATACATCAACTTCCCTAGGGTGTAACTTTTTCATATGATGTTTTTTTTGGGTGCTTTATACCTCGTTGGAAAGGTCTAGATAAGGAGTACACATTACGAACAACCCAATACATTGCAACATGCATCAGTTGGGTGCTGCCACATATAAAAAACATTGTTCAGGGCCTCAAAATGGCCCCAGAAGTTTGGGACCCAAAAAATGTAGAAAAACTGCCAAAATGGAAATTGTATGTTGAGCCAGTGGAATAGGTGGGAGGCCACTGATTTCCACCTAGATAATAGGGACAAGTTCCAATATATATCAACAACTTGTTATTCCATATTTGAAAATATCTCCTTTTCCTTGTCCTAAGATTTGTTATGACTGGAATCATCTGCGCTGGCTAGGGTTCTGAGACATCCTTCTTAAGTTGATTCCTAGATCCTAGAAATTCCCAAAAAAACTAGAAATAAAAAATACTTTGATACCAATGTGATCTATAAACTACCATGGATATTCCACTAGAGCCATTTTTCACAACATATATTTCAATATTTTGAAATATTTTACTATGTAGTTTAATACCTTAGATATCAGATTTATTATTACCAGTGTAGTGCCAAAATTACTAAAATAACTAGAACCAAAATGAAAAAATAAAAATAACACCATCCAAACAAATGGACATAATGTGTGACTTGAGAAATCCATTATGAGAGAAAACTCTCCCCATGAAGATTGCATCCCTCATGTACATGTAGGGGCTTGCGAAGAATACACCACACACATCAAGTGGTACTCCATCTACCTCCTCTTCATCAATATAGTATACACTTACATAAAATTCGATTTTACATTGTTTAGTGACATTGATCTCTCCATCCTTATTTACCCATCCTAATGGATATGGGTTAGGATGATCATGAAATTCTAATCCAATATTGTTGACTAGATATTCTACTATGAGGTTAGCATATGAACATAATAAAATAGAGCATACACCTTTATCTTCTTGACCTGGATCTTAATATGGAATAACATATCCTTGTCTTCCTTGTGATGGAGGCTACTCGTATTCACCTCCTTTTGCATTGTAGTGAAGACAATATTTTCATTCACATATGAGCTTCTCTCTACTAGGTTTCCTAAATCCATGGCTAGTAGGTTCTTCTTCTTAGCATCCTTCTTATGGTTCTTTGGATTCATATCTAGATGTAGTTTCCAACACTTATCTTTAGTGTGACAATCGATATTACAATGATTGAATTGATTGTTTGGATCCTTGCACTAATATGTAGTGGCTGATGTTTTATTCTCCTTTCCTTTCAACTTATTTTTCCCCTCCTTGGAACCATATTGGTGGCTTTTCTATTTGGAACCACTTGGGTATCCTTTCTTATTACCTATATTCTCTAGGTAGTTTTCTTCTAGATAGGCCTCATCAGTTGTCCTAGGTTTAAAGAGAATCACTTGCTTCCATAAATGACCATGTATACCCCCAAGATAATTGAGAAATGTATCTAGGTTATTGTGAGATATACCCAATATAATCACCATTTTTTAGAACTCATTGGTGTACTCTTTCAAACTCTACCCTTTCCTTTGCCTAAATTGATGCCAATAGATCCACTAGTCCTATACATACCCAATTGAATAAAACTGAGACTTGATGAGGGTCTTAAACACACCCCACTTAGTTATTGGTGGATCACCCTCCAACTTATGTATCTTTTTGTATATTTCCCACCAGGTTAGGGCATGGACCTCTAGTTTCATTTGAGTAGATGAAAGTTTTGTCTCTTCTTCTATGTTATGGAAACTAAAATAAACTTATAAATATTGAAACCAATGATTCAACTTAAAAACATCAATCTAATTTTGGTAGGGTTTGATGTCCACTTTTTTCTTCCATTTCAAATAGATATTATCAAGAAGTGAGGACACTACAACTTAGTTTCTCTTTCTATGGATCCTTTCTAGGTCTTCATTATCCCCCAATTTCTCATCCGATCCAACTTTTGAGTTAGAGCCACCAACCTCTCCAAAAGGTCCAAACTTGTTTACTACAATTGCCAAGAGGGGGGACATGTTCCGAGAGATATTAGCAACATGTTATTCTAGATTTGAAAATATCTCCTCTACCTCATCCTATGGGTTGTTACAAATAAAATCATCTTCCATGTCTACGGTTCTTAGGCTTCCTTCTTAAGCTAAGTTGATCTGGATTATTTTCGGCACAAAATGAGAGCGGAGATATAACACAAAAGCATACAGAGATATTGAAAGAGAGCCAATAATATAATAGAGATATATAGTATATATAAAAGGAGGCACATGTATATAGTAATACACAATTTCTATGAATGAGCGAAATGTACAAAACTGTATAAATACAAAGTGAAAGACTCCGTAGAATGGTGGAAACTTATCTCTGAGAAGAGATTTGATGGCTACTCACATTCACAAGAGGATTATTGTTACAATGAGGTTCCAAAGTCATTTTTAACATAAATAAAATCCAAAACCCTAACCCCGAAAGATGAAAAGTCAATAGATTTGTGGACCCCATTTTGGGTAGTTTGGTGTATCAACTTCCTGGGGGTGTAACTTTGGCATACGATATCCGTTTGGGGAACACAATAGCTCGTTGGAAAGGTATATATGAGGAGATTCATTTGGAGGCTCAAGTAGATATTTTTTTCTATCATTGAGTTGAAAAATCATGAAAAAAACGTTTTTAGGCCCTCAAAATGGCCCCAAAAGTTTATGAACCAAAAAAAATGCTAAAAATAGTAAGTTTCCAAAACATTGTTTTGAGCTAGTTGGAATAGGTGGGTGGCCACTAATATCCACTTGAATCAATCCTCCCTCATTTGGAAGCAATGGTATCCATTGCATTGAGTTCCTGAGGGAGAGGGGAAAGCATTTGCTGAATATGAACCTTGGTGAGCTTCTTTCCTTGCTAGAGAAGTTGCGATGCTTGGTTTGTGGGAGGTTGTTGAGAACCTGATGAGATAACTGTGTGCATAAGGAATATTTGTGCTTTGCTTCAATATTTTCGACCTGCTTCTACTGGATAGAATATTCTTGGACTGAGGCTGCAGTGTCCTTTTGTTCACCTTTTGAACATATTATGAAGAACCTAAATTTTGTAGTATGAGATGCTACCTTGCAACACTGTTTAGGTGGGACAATAGTTGAAACTGCCTATGGTATTATGTAGATATGACCCCCCATAGTAACAATGAAAATACGAGTTAGAGACTCATAAATAGAATGGTGCTTCCACATATATGGTTGGCCCTAAAGAAAATCACATACATCAAGTGGGGAAACATCACATAATACCTCATCTTTGAAGGGTTGCATGCTGTATGACAATCAACACTGTTGGATGACAAGGAGATATTATCCCTGGAGAAGCCACTCGATGTTGTTTGGTTGTGGGTGTAGTGTTGTCAACAATACCAACTGTTTGATGACCTCTACTGAGATGAGGTTCTTTTGGCTTCCGCTATCAACAATAAAATGCAGCGGGGTCCCCTTCACCCACATATGTGAATGAAAAAGGTGCTCCGCCTCTTCAGGATCTGCTGGTTCTTCTGGTTGAATTGTTGTGGCCGTGACAATAACAGTGGGGTCTGCATCGATGATTTGTCTTCTACCAATATTTTTCTGAATCATATTCCAAATTAGGGTTCAACTCCTTGTCTTTGATCTCGTCCACCAATGACTGTTTTGAGCAACATTCACTGGTGTTGTGCTAGGGGATTTTGTGGAAATTGCACCATTTTCCAGTGTCCCTATTCATCTTTCCGTTACCCTTGTTTTCTTGTGGCTTGTACTGGTTTTATGAAGGTTGGTTGTTAGGGATGTCTTTACCATACTTTGTTTTTTGCGGATTTATAGACCCGAACTCCTGCTTGTTCTGGTGCTTAAATTTATGCTTGATTTTAACAACATATCGATAAGTAGCACCCAATGATGAGATGTCCAAAAAATCCATTTTAGTTTGGATGTATCTTTGTAGATCTCCACGGTATTTCAGAACCAAATGTTGCTCAGAGTATTTGATACCCATATTGGTGCACAAGGTATGGAAGGTATTGGTGAAATCTGACACTGCTTGGCCCCTCTCTTTCCGTAGTGTGGTCCATCTCATGTACTGGTCATCATAGTTTCCAATAGGGTAATATTGTTCCTTGACCGCATTCACAAAATATTCCCAAGTGGGATCGACCCCATATATTCCATAATCCTCTGTGGAACTTTTATCCTAGTAAGTTTCCTACCAATGTTTGACATAAGCGAGAGCCTTAAGGAGTATGAAGGTGATATTTTTCCTGTCGGAAAAATTGTGAACAAAGAAGAAACCTTCTAGTATATTTAACTATTTTTCTAGGGCATCCACATCTATCTTTCCTTCAAATACAGGAATATCAAAATTAACTTGTACCTTGAAAGGAGAGGTGCCTCCAAATTGGCCTCTTTATGAAGAAACACCTGTTGTTATCGAGATGTGTTGAAGGATGTGGGAAAAATTCTCCATCATTTCATCCCTCTGTCACGTGAGATCTTACTCACGCAACATATTAATAAAATCTTCTGTTCCTTCGTTTTTATTTTCTTCCACCATGGAGGGTTTCTTGGGCATGTGAGAGTGATTTTCCTCAAGAGAGACAATATTGAGACCCAACTTGCTATAGTCGTACCTCATCAGGGAGATGCACTGAAAAACGATCAAGAGCAACCTGCTTTGATACCACCGATTCAGATTATTTTTGGCACAAAATGAGAGCAACGATATAAAGAAGAAATATACAGAGATATTGCAAGAGAGGCAATAATAAAACAGATATATATTGGATATATAACAAGAGGCACAAATATACAGTAATACACAAGTTCTATTAATGAGAAAAATGTACAAAACTGTAGAAATACAGAGTGAAAGACTCGCTAGAATGGTGGAAACTTATCTTTGAGAAGAGATGTTATGGATAATCACATTTGCAAGAAGATGATTGTTACAATGAGGATCCAAAGGCCTTTTTAACATAAATAAAATCTAAAACTCTAACCCCAAAAGATGAAAATCCAATGGTTTTGTGGACACCGTTTTGGGTAGTTTAGTGTATCAACTTCATGAGGGCGTAACTTTGGCATACGATATCTGTTTGGAGAGAATGATAGCTCATTGGAAATGTATTGATTATGATATAAATTTTTTGGGCTCAAGTAGAGCCTTTGGCCCTCAAAATGGCCCTAGAGGTTTAGGAACCAAAAAAATGCTAAAAATAGTAAGTTGCCAGAACATTGTTTTGAGCTAGTTGGAATAGGTGGGTGGCCACTGATATCCACCTGAATCATAATTAATGGATTCTATAACTTCCCATGAAAATAAAAAAGAAAACTTATTGAATGCCAATATGATCTATAAATTGTAGTGGATATTCCACTAGAATAGTTTTTCACAACACATCTTACAATATTCTGAAACCTTTTGCTATGTAGTTTATTACATTAGATCTCATGTTTATTATTAATAGCATAAAGATCAAAATTATGGAAATAACTAAAATCAAAATGAAAGAAACAAGATAAATAACTCACCATCCACATAAATGAATAAAATATGTGACTTGGGAAACCCAATATGAGATAAAACCTAGCTAGAATATGGGGGCTATGCTCTGCTCTCTTTTTCTTAATTAGGAAATGCAATTACAAAGAAAGGGGCACTCACTATACAGTTTCCATGGACACTGTGGCCTATATGGATACTACAAAATATTGTACTTCCTTTATTATGATTTAATATCCCACTCCTAGATTCTCTTCTCAACTATGGAACATTAATAATACAAAAATAATTGAACCCCTTCCTTTTTAACAACCTAATATTTAATATATTTTAAATCCATCTAGGGTTAGGGTTATGTTTTTTACATGCCTCAAACCTCAATTAGTGCTAGGTTTTTGGAACCTCTAGAATATTCTTAAAATTCCACATGTGACTAGTCCCACATGTGCGAGTAATGGGGGTTGATGTGGAATCCAATTAGTACCGAGGTAGTCAATAATATGTGTTAACTTGCGAAAGGAATATCTTTCACATACAATTCCTGATTAAGGGGATTTTACACAATTAGAAAGATTATAGTGTGTTGAATAGTGTTGAGAGGTTGACATCTTAGATCAATTTTTTTTACCCCCAAAATGTGCCATTTTATACCTCAAATTGGATTTGGAAATTTTCTACCCTAAATCACCAAACTAGGATTTGTCCCTAAAATGGGCCTTGTAAGCCAATTATTTTAATTTTTTCTCCCCAAAAGTACCAATATAGATGCAAAATTATATAGTAATCCATTTTGGATCAACATCCAAGGAAATCTCTTCCACTACCCCACACAACATAAGAAGGGCCTACCTTTTCTTTTCTCAATAGTCCCTTAGAGTACCCTTCCCTTAAAGTTCTCTTAAGTACGTGCAGAAACAATCCAATATGTTGTATGCTTTCTGATATTTTCCTACAAGTTCAATATTTGGATTCTCAAGAATCCAAGGAGCAAAAAATGTATAATAGTGAATTTTTCCTAAATTTCCCAACCTCCATGCTCACCTACAACCATCACTCTTTTGATCTCAAGTCAATTTCTAGGTTTTCTCATGGATAACCAAAGACCACATCATGAACAACATGCATGTCTCCTCGTTTGAATGTGAATTCCTTAGTCTTTGGAAAGAAAGGGTTTGGTGAAAACATGGATGATATTACTTTTGAATTTGGGAATTTAGGACTCTTTCAATTCCCCTAAGGAAATTACTCATCCCCATACTTTTGTAACTACATGCGAGGACTTTTCCGCCATTGGGGCACATGCTCAACTACATACTCAATGACATACTCGATTTTCCATTTTCTCACTTTCTCAGGAGGACTTCTATTTACACCATGTCTATTTATAGATTTTCCTAGACCTAACCTAACCACCATACCTATCAGGACTACCTTACCTAGCATTACTATTCTTGATCATATCTCTTTTTGTAATTTTCTATGTTTAGCAGGTGACCAAACCCTAGTAGTCTATTTTTGGTATTTTCTATTTTTAGCAAGTCTACCATGTAGTATCCACTTGGCAGTGACTGGTAAATGATTGGAAAAGTGACATGGCACATAATGCACACTTTTTCTAGCTACTAATGGCCTCCTAAGGAAGTGCACATTATCCATATTATTCTTGGAGTTAACCTGTTTCACTTATTTACATATTTTTAGTGACTTTCCATATTTATGAAATTCTCTCTCAATTAGGACTTTAGTTCCATTTTTGGACTCTAGTCTTATTATAGGAGAGATTTTCTATTGTGGAATGCATGTTGAATTCATGTAGAGTTATCACTTGAGTTCACACCTATATTTTGACCTTTCTCTATTATTATAAACTTTTGACTTTAGTTAACTGTTGCAAGTGGGAGTGGTTTATTTTTTACATGAAAATGCACATGGAAACCCTAACCTAGTGCACATTACTCCTCTTGTGGAGAGTTATATATATTGTACTCATGATAACGTATTAATACAAGGTGATTTGAGTTGGTTTCTTAGTCTCTTATGTGTGAAGATTGATTCTATTTTTCTCTCTCCTCTCTTTCTTTTGCAATTAACTAATGTAGTATTACCTACTCACAATTAGATATTGGAGTGTGGTTTAATCCTACATCTACCAACCTCTCACATTTATTTAATGATTGGTTTTAATAATTCAAAGAAGTTGGATGGATTCATTTAAGGCACACAATGAAAAAGAGATGATTTCTAAGAATTACATTTGGCAAATGGAGGATTTGTTTTCCCATAGGTCCCTCTTTCCTTTTACCCTATAGTGGAATCATAGCCACTCTTATACACTACATAGCCATTTTGGATCATTATATTATATTCCAACATTAATTTTTTACATAGCTTGATCATACCATGACAATCCTGACACATGGTTCATATATGTATATTTACATCATACATGCCTAGCTATTCACTAGTTGAGCCTTGGCCTTCAACTTCGCACTAGGAATCCATATTCACATATTTACAACAATTACATAATTTAAGTCAATACATGCCAAGGGTAAAAAATAAGGTATTATGTTCCTTGACCTCTTGGAATAACATTGAACTCAACATCACTCAAAATTTAGAAAATATATGGATATGCCTCCTTCATGGCATCCTACTGCTTCTAAGTATCCCAAATGTGAATATTCTTCCATTGCACCTTTATCTGTCCAATGGATCAGTTCCAAAGCAATGTTACTTTCCTATCAAGGATGAAAAATGGATCTGCTTCAAACTCTCCATATGGTTCGTACTAAATCAAAGCACAATCAATCACATGGTTAGGATCATGTACATATTCAATAAGCAAAGAAACATGGAAAACAATATGAGATTTAGTCTTAGTTGGAAATGCAATTTTATATGTAGTTGTCCCTATCCTATCAAGCACTTCAAAAGGCACAATATCTCATTTCCAATTTTTCACAACTTCCAAGCTTCAAGGAACTCTTCCTTTTCCTCACTTGGAGGTAAACATGGTATCCAACTCAAAATTCCTTATGAACTCTATTTTTATTTGCACAAATTTTCTACTTGTATTGGGATTCCTTTAAATTTTTCCTAATTTTAGCAACATCTTGCTCCATCTTCTTAAGCATTTCTAGATCAAGCATTATTTTGTTTACTTGATTATCCCAACTCACTAGTATCCTACATATTCTACCATATAAGGCTTCAAATGGACTCATTTTCAATGATGCTTGATGCCCATTATTATAATAAAACTCTACCATGTGTAGATAATCCTCCCAATTTGATGGTTTATCCATCACACACATGTGAATCATGCCCTCAATCACTTGATTCACTCTTTTAGTTTATACACATATTTTTGGATCATAAGCAATGCTAAAATTTAGTCAGGTTCCCAAATCTACAAAATGACTCTTCCAAAAGTTTGATGTAAACTTCACATCCTTGTCAAATACAATTACTTTGGGTAATCCATGCAATCTAAATATTTCACTCATAAATATTCTTGCAATATCAACAATCTTGGGAGTGGATTTAATAGGGATAAAATGTTCTAGTTTGGATAATTTATCCACCACAACCATGATAGAATTATGTTGCCTTGATGTAATTGGTAACCTAGTAATAAAATCCATGGTTATGATTTCCCATTTCCATTCTGGATTTGTTAAATGCCGCAGTAAACCTGGTGAGTGGTGATGTTCAACCTTGACTTGCTAGCATTTCATACATGTGAAAATGTATTCAACATATTTTTTCATCCCTGACTATGAATATTGCTTTCTTTCCATAAAAATCATATTCTGGTAGCCTGGATGTCCAAAATATGGCATTTTATGGATTTCATCCATGATAATTCTTCTCAAATTTGAAAAAATTAGGAATATACATTCTATTTTTATAAATAAGAATTCCATCATCTCCCAAATGATAGACTTCATATCTATTTTCTAATTTATCTTGTTGTAATCGATTTTTCACTTGAATATAATGTTCGTCTTTAGTAAGGGAATCCATGAAATTCTTCTTCAAATTTCGTTGGCAAATGCTAATAGTTTCCATATGACTTACATGCATTTTCGTACTCAGTCGATCAACAACTTTTTTTTCTTTTTCTTTTACATGTTTTATCTCGAAATCAAGTCCACATAGAAATTCCAACCATCTATCTTGCTTGGAATTTAAGCTTGTATTATCAAATGAATATTTGAGGACATTGTGGTTAGTTTTAATCTCAAATATCTTTCCCATCAAATAGAGCCTCCACATTTTTAATGCATGCGCTATTGTATCAAGTTCCAAGTCATGAGTAGCATACGTTTTCTCACGTTGTTTCAATTTTCACGACTCATAACATACCACATGATTATATTGCATAAGAACTTCACCAAGTCCTTGTTTACAAGCATTTGTAGATCTACAATCTTCAAAATTGGAGCACTAATATGACACACTCGTCGTACACAAAAAAATCCTTTTCTAGATCTACAATCTTCAAAATTGGAGCACTAGTATGAAGCTTATTCAACAACTAAAATCTTTCCTCACATTCTTGTGTCCATTCAAACTTCATCCCCTTCTTTAGAAAAAAATTAATTGGATGTGAAACTTGGAAAATGTTTGACAATTGGCTTAGGTTGATGGAAAATTGGTTTCTATAGTTGGTTTTCATTGATGTCAACCCTTGGAGAGTGATATTGTATATTGATGTAAACCCTTGGAGAGTGATATTGTATATTGATGTCAACCCTTCAGTATGTTTGGTAGTAATTTTCGATAGCCCCAAAGGTATGGGTAAGGGACCAGAGTTTGTTTGAGGTATAAAGGCATGAAGATCAATGAATATGTAGGTTAGGCTATTCTATATGGATAGTACACTTCCGGTGATATGTGGTACATCACGTAGTTCCTCATGGTTGATTCGATATGGCTTAGTATAGTTGGAGAATCCTCATGAGTTATCTAGAAGCCCCTAGAAGGTCAAAGAAGCCAATTATTCTAGAAGCTCCTAGAAGAAGTGTACTATTCAAATTGATGGTAACTAGGAGTTAATCACAGGTAAAGTGTTGCATTAAGAAAATAATTAAAAATAAATTAGTTGCAACAAGAAGTTGTGAGTTTTCTAATTATGGAGAAGTGGTTAAGGTTGTCAAAGTGGTTGCAAAGAGAAATTATTTAAATAATAAAGTGGTTGAAAAGATAAATTATTTAAATAATAAAGTGGTCAAAGTGGTTGCAAAGAGAAACTATTTAAATAATAAAGTGGTAAAAGTGGTTGCAACAAGAAAGTAGTTAAGGGTAAAGAAGTTATGATTTGAATAATTAAGGAATTGTTAGTTGCAACAAGAAAGTGGTTATCCCTAAAAGGTGGAGAAAGGGGTAAAATAGTTACAAGGAAAATTCTAGAGGAAGGAACTTGGAAAGTATAAATAAGAGAGCAAGAAACTCCTATGAGCACCTACCTACCTATTTAACATTATTGAATATCTATTTGGTGAAAGGTTATTTGCAGGTATACATTGACAAATCTAAGAAAGCATAGGTATGAAGTAGTGTAGGTTTGAAGCAGTGAAGGTTTGGAGCAACGAAAGTTTTGGAGCTGCATAAATTTTAACTATTCCAGGGTTTATAAGGTTATTCGGGAGTTGCGGTGTAGTTAGGGTGTGAACATCCGTGGGCCACAATGGAGAAAAGTGCAGATACCTATGAGCTATAGAAGGGGAAAGCATATATCTATAGAAATGGAAAATAAAAGATGCTTGTTCTAGGTTGTAGGATCTGAGGAGAGTGCATGTATGTTTGTCAGAGATAATATACAACGTGATTACTACAGAGTTAAAGGTGTGTTCATGATTATGTTTTTAGACTGTATTTTAGTGGTGTTGTGGGGCATGCTTGACACCTGAATTTGTGAGGTTTGGTATATACCCTCTTGGATGTATGATATCTGTTGTAGAGTATGATTTGAGGCAGATCTGTTGAGGTACATTGCTGGTTCACTTAGATTGATTTATTGACATATCCTGTAGTGCATTGTGAGAGGAGTTTGTTAGTGGTCTTGGTATATTATTGGCTTATGAGTCGTACATGCTTGAGGTTACATAATAGTGAGGTTGTGGCACATGGTTTGATGTGAGGGTTTATGGTAATTGGTTTATGGATAGTATGTTGTATTTCTAGAGGCCTCTTGTTGTTTATCTTGGTGTATGGTTGAGGTACATGTTGGGTACATGGATGTGATACATACTTGAGGTACATGGTGATATTGATACATCTTGTTGAGGCATAGTTTGGTTTATTGTTGATACATAATTGGTATATGTTGTTGGTTATCTTGGTATAATGTTGATTTACATGATTGGTGTGCATTGTTGGCACATGGTAAGGTACATGGTATGGTACATATACTTGGTTGATACACATCTTGGTGATATTGTGTATATGGTTGAGAGTTGTCTTGTTAGTTGATCTATGTGATTAGATCTGGTTTTGTTATTGTGTTGATGTGAAGCTTAAGTGGTATATGTTGGTACATGTTATTGGTAGATATTGGTAGAGGTTGTTGGTACAGGTTCAATAATAGGATTTTAGAGATAGGCTTGACATAAACAGAGATAGTGACAGTGAAATTGGGAAAGTTAGTAGTAGTCCACGAGTTTCACTAAGGAGAGGTGAGGACATCTACAAGTTGTAGTGAAGAGATGTGCGAACATCCATGTGTTTTAGAGTAGATAGGTAGCGTATATGTAGAAAAGTTTTGAATATTATCGGTACAGGTTGTGACAGTTTGTTGGTAGAGGTTGACAGTGACATAGTGACAATGACAGTTATTGAGTTAGTGATAGTGACAAGTTGTCTACATTTGGCATTTATACTTCAGGGCGGTTGGATGAGGCAAGGATAGGTGGTTGTAGCCACCTTCTGGTTGGAGTGGGAGAACTAGGGATTTGGAGATTTTTTCATGTTGGAGCCTGAGAATTAGGGGGTTGGAGCTGCCTTTTGGTTGGATCCAAAGAATTGAGGAGTTGGGGCCTGAGAAACTAGTGGGTTGGAGCCTCCTTCTGGTTGGAGCCAGAGAATTGGAAGTTGGTGCTTCCTTGAATGTAATTATTTGACATATAAGAAAATCATTCCATGGTTTTATCCCACATTGGGTTTCCACGTAAAATATGGGTGTACTGTGTGGATGTATGGATTATTATATTATGCACTGATGGATGTTAATTTTTATGATGCAATAATATTGATGGTGAACTGATGAAATTTTTTGAATAAGTTAAAATAATATACATTGTGGTTAAAAGGATTAATAAGTGGTATAAATTTCTCATTACTAATTCGCCCCCGCTCTCAGTAATCCAACAATTGGTATAAGAGCAGGTTCCTTCATGAAACAATTTAACCACTGGAAGGAGATCATGGAATACATTGAGAATGGAGTAGCAATGTTTGATGGTCAGAGTGGTCTATAGTATGAGATATGGAGTAGGACAAAATTATTTTTAATGTAACAGGGATATGATATTTGGAAATAAGTTGTGATAGGATACAATGCAACAAGGAAACCAAACACTACAACCAAGAAGGAATTGAAGAAGAATAACAAAATATCAATGGATTTCATCATGGAAGGACTATGTGATTCAATAAAGGAAAAAGTGGGTAAATGTTCATCAACTAAAGAACTTTGGGATAAGCTACATGATATCTTTTTCTTTCCCATCACAAATTTAGATTTTTCTAAAGAAGATACATGTACAAAACAGGAAGAAATTTGCTCATCATGTCAGATAGATTAAGAAGAAGAAGAGTGCGAAGTGACATAAGCCAACATATGTGAGTTATTTTGATTTAATTGTGAAGAGCGCAAACATCTTGAAATTGAATGCCCATATTTGAAGATTAGTGATGAGATAGAAAAGTCAAATAAAATAGAAGCAAAATTGATTAGTTCTTTAGATGAACTAAAGAAAGAAAGAGAAGAGAGTATGTCACTCAAGAAAGAATTGATGAAGCAAAAGGAAAGTGTTCAAATTTTTGAAGAAGCCCAACGGGTCATCAAGATATTAAGAGCTCATCTACAAGAAGCCATAAGGGTTCAAGAAAATCTATAAGATCGAAAGCAATGTTTGGAATTCAAAATAACATAACATAAGGAAGAAGTAGATAAGAGAGAGATGATACTGGTAGATCATCTCAAGGAAAGAACTAACTATTTAAATAAGCTTGAAGCAGAGTTCAATCAACAAGAAAGAAAACTTGAAGATGAAATAATCACACTAAAGACTCAACTTGAAGAAGCAAAGGGAAAAAAATAAGTCATGAGGAATCAAATGATGAATAAGGAATAAGAGGTATAGAAGCTTGAAGAAGAAGTTGTTATGTTAAGGGTAGAAGTTTTCAATCTCAACAAAAACATTGAAGAAGCATCTGCATCATCAATAAATATAGTTGGAGAGAAATGCCACAGGTCACTTGAAGGGAAAAGTGAAGAGAATCCTAAGAGTTATGCATAAGTCATCAAAGGTTCTATAAAGAAGGAATAATACAATCCCTTAAAGGAGAATATTCCAAAAGGACAAAAGACTCAATAAGAAGAGTACAGAAGAGTTGGATATCAAGGAAGACCTTCTGCATTTAGACAACCAAAAATCTTCACACATAATGAAGGAGTCAATATAAGAGAAGATCATGATCAACTAAAGCATGATTTCAGAAGGGCTACAACACAGAGAAGACCATCCACTCATAGGTGTGTAAATTTATTTTATTGTCATTGTTTTTATTGTACCAAGTTTGGACACAAGGTTGTAATTTGCAGGGCTTATGGAAGAAATGATCAAGAAAGAAATACTTATGTGGCCCCACATAACATTGAATGTTTCAAATTCCATAACTATGGACACATAACTTGTGATTGTAGAAGCATGATCGATACTTACATGAAAGAGAACACTGATATAACATATAAGAAAGTATGGATAAGAAAATAGGAAGACCATGCAAACAAAGACCAGGTCCCAGAGATCGAAAGATTGGAAATAACACAAGATGAAGACAAATCTACAAAGAAAAAGGAAGATGTCAGATACATAAAGTTTTGGAAAAGAAATGAAAGAAAATAAGGATAGGTAAATAAAGAACAGGTTCAAGAGATTGTACTTTCAGGAATTATAGAGAAAGATCAATCCACAAGAAGAAAGGGAAAAGTCAAAGTTCAGAGAGATGATGATTCTACAGATGAAGAGGAAGATGACTCCACATCGAAGAAGGTATTCTTCTAAGCCATCCATCTTGGAGACTCTCAGGTAATATGAATATTAGACAGGGGGAGTCTATACAGTAGCTTGGAATGATCAAAGTACCATATTTCGAGTAGCTTACAGAGTTTGAGTAGATAGACTCAGAACAATCAATTAGCAGAAGTACAAGATGATAGATTGATCAGTTGAAAAAATTACACATGCATAAGTATATGATTGTATTCAGACATTTATATCTTCAACATAGGTTTTTCCATGTTTGGATTACATATTGAGAAGACCAATGGACACAATTGACATTTGATGATCAGTAGTAGCTGAGAAGACTTCATGATAGTACAATGATAGATGGGTCAACAATGCGGAAAATTGAGTAGCAAAGTCTTGGACAATATGGATAGAGATGGATTCGTATGAACACTTAGCATATCTGGACATATATATGACATCAGATGAGATAATGGATTTAGAGATTGATCTAGATATTGATTCAAAGATTGGTTCATGGATTGGTTCAGAGAATGGTTAAGAGAGAAAGGAATATTATCATAATGGATGACAATGATACATGAATATTTGAATTCTTATTCTTGAATGATTTATATATATGTCACTTGATTACACAATGAAGCACCAATGGAAAAAAATTCCAAAATGAAGTAGGTAAAATAATCCCTACAATTGTTCTACAAGACATCTTGTAGATAATTTAAAGGAAGAGAAACATAAGCAAGAAGACTTAAAGAAATATCATTTAGAGAAGATTTCCGACAGAGAGGTAAGAATAGAGGTATGATTCTAGGAGGAGAGATGATAGAGATGATCATAGAGAGAGAATTGGCATCCATTCCATCAACATTGCATAAGAGTGATACCCTTTGTCAAAGGAGGAGAGATTATTCAGATGATGGAAGAGAGAGTAATCAGAGGCTTATAAACAAAAAGAAATATTAAAGGCATCTAGATAGGGGGAGAAACCCCAAGGAGAGTTCAGTCAGGGGGAGTAGCCCCAAAGAGAGATACTCTTTTCCATTGATGTCAAATGGGGAGTGTTATCACATGAATTTGTCATGGGTCAATTTTATCCTTAGGCTTTAATTTTTTATCCTTTAGTCTTCTTAGTTTTGTTTTTTATTTTCTACTTATGGTTTTCTTAGGTTAACTAAAATAAATGAAGGTTGGAGCTTGGCTCACACATTTGACCCACACCTATGGTTTATACCCTTGCTTCATTTCCTATGGTTTATTATATCCTTAGTTCATCACATGATTTGACAACTATCATTATCATCCCCATGACACCACAAGCCTGCCATATGATGTCACTACCTCCATTCATACTCTTGAAACCCCTCCACTCCATCCCTTTACCCGTTAGGGAGTCAAATGAAATCTTTTCAAGTACGTTGCCTACTCACTAGTAGTTTTTGTAGTGCATATTTTGTACACCCTCCCTTTTTATCATCATTTGTAATTATGAAGATGATGTCATGTCATTTCATTGTTTTCAGCATCCATGTTTTCAAAAGGAATAATCGCGATTTGGTCATTAAATATTTCTAATTGTTTATCAAAGTTTGAATTCTGCTCCTAGCTCGATGCTGCAGAAACTCCTAGTTCAGATAGCGCTGCAGATTATGCTACAGAACATCTGACTGAGGTGAATTGAAGTCTGGGACGGTTGTGAGTTACTTTTTGTAGATTCTTCTTAACTTTTCATAGCACCTAGAGCTGCAAATTGTGGTTTTCTCCACCTACCATCCCCTTTACCTTTGCTTTCACATATTTCTTATCCATCTGCATATTTTCATCCTCCTCCAATGGAATTGAATCAAATTTGATACCGGAGCTATTGTGCCTATTTATCTCTTGGCCCTTGCTATCTATGATACGCTACGTAAACCACTATGAAATTGTGCTACAAATCCCCTTTTCCAGCACTGCAAATTGTGTGTCAACCCAGTTTCATTATCTCTTCTCACATTTATAGCATCAAATCTTTTCCTTCATGGTGTCATATTATATTTTCATTTCAAAGTCCGTTCACAATGAAGAGTTTAGGAGCTTTTGTTTTTAAAATGATGATGACCCTGCATGGTGGTTTTATGTTAGTCTAAAACTTGACAGTGCTTCCTCCTGCATACCTTTTCTCTGAAAGGATTTTCTTCCTTTTCTAAGCCATCGAATTTTTCTCTCACTAGTTCAGAAGTCAATTGAAGGGAAACCCTAAAAAAAAACCTAGATAAGGACCACCATTCAAAACCTAAAGACTTCTATTCTTTCTTGGCTTCCCATACCTCTCATAACATTGTAGTGTTTGGTCTCATGTTTCTATTAATGGATACACCTCAACATAAGAAGTTTCACAAGGGTGGGAGTGCAGTCAAGACTGAGCTTTCTGATGTGCACCTGTTTGATGTTGAACCTCTGATCAGGGAGGTCTTCCAAAGGGTCGGCTGCCTAAAGTTATGTCAAAATATGCAGAGGGGACACTCTGAGGTAGCCAGGGAATTTTATTTAAAATTTGATGGCACTAAGACCAAGGTAGGAGCCCTTGATCTGGAAGTATCTGAGGCCACTATTGCAGCAACCACTGAGATACCCAACACTAGTGAAAGGTGGTTCGAATCTATGACTCTTAATGAAACCTTTTCTATCGATTTCCTCAAACCAGAACATCATAAAGATAATTTGTCTAAGGGAGTGCCTAGGAGCCACTTGGTTGAGGGTTTTGACAAAATGTTGAAAGTCATCCAGAGGTATTTTACATGTGAGGGAAGATTCAATATGATATACAAGTATCACATTAGGCTTTTTATACACTTCACAGGAAAGGACTTAATGAACATTCCTTTCTATCTATTTAGGAGTATGGGAAAAATGGATGATAGGGTCCAAGCCAAGTCTAAGGCCGTGGACACCCATGTTTTCTGGTCAGGGCTGATCATGATCCTAGTAGTGGAGGAATTGAAGAAAATAAATCTCACTTGGGAGAAATTCATTGCCTCTACTATTCTGAAGCTAGATGTATCCCCTGCCCCTCAATCGAGGGTGCAAAGCCCTTTTCCATCTAATATTGTTTCCCAAATAGAAACAAGCAAAAAGAGAAAGGGAAAACACAATGCCCAAGATAAAGAAGTTGCTAAAGAAGTTAAAGATGAAGAAAGGGAAGCCCATCACTCCCCACAAAGGGAACTTTCACCTCAACCTGCAACTAAACTAGAGGAATTTCCCTTAGCCAAAACTACATCCAAAAAAGGGAGAAAGTTCCACTTTCCTTCACCTATTGTAGTAGTTGAGACAAGATATAAGAGGCCCTTCACCAGATCATCAAACCATAAGGAATACGCTGAAGAAAAAGTCATAACCAAATCTCCTGTCCAAAATAAAGATAAGGGTAAAGGTGAAACTATTGAGAATCCTGTTGAAGTCATAAACATCACCACTCCTCCTGATAACCCCACCTTTAAGAGATTGATCAGGCAACTCAAGGATGCAAGGAAGGAAATTGCTCGCTTGAAGGGAGAAGGATTGGATGCAAGGAGAAAGATGAGTCAACTCATGGATATTCATAAGGAAACTTTGGAGCTATCTCAATCCACAACAAGAAGGTTTTTTCCCTTGCACAGACATCTTAGAAACTTGTATAGGAAGAATAGAGACTTGCAGTACTAGAAAAAAAAACTTAAAGAGGAGTTGCAACCCTTCAAGGATGATCTAGCCCAAAGAAATATCAATGTACTAGCCCAAGCTTCTACAGGGATAAGTTTTTCTACAACAAGGAAAAGTGCGAGGTTGGAAAACCTCATTTTTTATGATGATCAGCTTTTTCATTTTGATGTTTTGAGGGAAGTGTCATAATTATACATTCTGGAGGCATATACATGCTTTTACTCCTTCTGCTAAGATTTTTTGGGTTTTTGGGCTCAAATTACACGACACAGGAAATTATAGAGCATTTTTTAGCGCCTGGCGCTACAGAATCATTCTCATAGACAAAATTGCATATTCACTACCGAAAGTGCCGCAGAATCACCTAGCCAGATACAATGTGACAATTTGCTATGAAAAGTTGCTGCAGAACAATTTTGATAGGCATGCACTACAAAATATGCTGTTGGATGCCCTACAGAATATGCTACAGAACAATTTTACATAGGAGGGCACTACAAAATATGCTATCGGATGCGCTACAAAAATTTGCTACTTACTGGCTGATACAATCAAAATTTTTGGATTTGCTGCCTTTTCTATATTTGATGGATTTGGAGGGAATAAATGGTCACCAGGTGGCAGATGGAACTTAGCACAAAGGCTTGGAGGATACATGGCACTGATGGAGATGCACCCAAGGAATATCAAATTATGTCATGATTATCTTGTTAGAGTTGTTTCCAACATGCTCCATGTTTCTAGTAGTCTGTTAGTTCCACTTGTATAGATGTTAGATTAGCAGTTTTTTATGGAGAATCCTAGGTTAGAGAGGCCAACTCGCACTTCAAGATGTTTCTTACTATATAAACTATATATACATAATGTTATTTTGAGGTTTGAATGGTTGAGCAGAGTTCCCTATTGTAATATTTTGATAAGATAGAGCCATACTCTAGTTTATGTATGAGATCTGAGATATTTTGATTAATAGAAGTCAACCACTTTTCATTATCTTGCTTATTCTTACTCTGATTTCTCATTATTGGATGATCCTTATGAGGTGTTATATCTATATTATAATGGATGTTTGATTATGATGTTGTTGTAAATGTTTTCAATGTTTTAAAGTTTATCTCAAGAGGTTCTTGTGATTGAGATTTTTCTTCACCTAGTTGCTAAAAGGCCCGATGCTTATAACACACCTATTCATATTTATCACCAAGTATTCCATCTACTCATATTTATCTTTAAACCACTGACTCAAGTTAGCGAAAACCCCATTTTCTTATGCATACTAGCCCAGATTTTCCGTGTTGGAACATTGCGATGATGAGTTTTGTCCATTTGACATTCTATCATAAATCTACATTTACAAACCTATTTGATGGGTGATGGGCTTATCCTCTTGCAATCTGAGGGTGACTCTTAGTGCTAATAGGGAGAGATAGAAAAATTTATGAGGAGCGATGGCCACATGGAGCATAAGCATGAGGATTGGAAGGACTAAGTGTTTCCATCAATGCCAAAGGGGGAGATTGTTGGGAAGTTGGATTAGGTTGATGGAAAATTAGTGTAATACCCCTATTTTCCTCATTTTTTAAATATAATTATAACTGGCCAAGAGACTAGGGAAGACTAGATATGTGTGAATGTTTGATTTTTTATAAAAGGTCAATGTATGTATTTTTTGTTATTAATAGAAAATGGATCAATGTTTCACAACTGTTGAAAGGGGGGGTGTTTGCCAAGATAGAACATGGATTCTATGAGATAGGTGGTGAGGGAAGCCATAAATGGTTGAGATGACCCCTTACCAAACCAATACCTTATTGGATTTAATGACTCAGACTCAGAACAATCCTCTGAACCAGAAATGAATTACCAATCAGATTGGTAGCTGGAAGAGTCCTTCTCAAGAGTTATCGAGGAGATGGGGAAGAGTACCCATATGCAATAATTCCAGACCTGACCATGAGCTAGGGATTTAGACCCACACAACCTTGTTGAGGAAGGAAAGAAAAGAGGTAATTCATGGGAAGAGGCAGGAGAGCGAGCAAGCATATCTGCGAAGAGAGTAGAGTCGAAAGACTAGTGTCGAGAAGAGAAAAGAGCGGTTGCATCTCTTTGGTTCGAGGAAGAAATAGGAAATAATCTCATTCTAGGTGCATGAATATGTTTGCAGGGTTCTCATTACAAGATGATAAACAGGGATGACGAGTGACTGTGAAAGTACTCGTAAAAACCTCCTTGCTTGGTATAAAGAAAACTGATGGCCAGGATCCCATGGGAGGAGAAGAGTAACCTCTATCCTTGACTATCATTGAGTAAGAATAAAGAGTTTCTCTCATAGAATCATGGTCTATCTCAGAGGTGTCCAACTGTAAATATGTCAGGAGTGGTTGTGCCTATGGTTGGGTGGAAACAAACACCCCTTTTAGTACTCCCTTCACGAATTCTGGTTTCCTGATAAGTATTTTCAAACTCTGTGTATTGAAATGGAAATGATGATTGAATATATTTATATGTCTATGACTTAGTTATGTATGCAATGATTAATGTAGAAATATGTATTGTCTCTCTGTGAACCTATGATTTTGAATGGTTGTCTGCTTGCCTTATCTTAGAAGTTAGAGAGTTTTGGGATGTAAGTTTGCAAGAGGGTTGGGGTAGGATTTACTGGAATGTTTAAGTCCTACCGACCTCTCGAATAAACCTTCATGGGAATTCTAGGTTAAGAACCTATGGAAGGAGGGTTCCTCCTTTAGACCTTTCACTCATGTGACCAAGGGCTCATACTCGTATCCTTAACCAATTCATGGATAAGATATTAGCACGTAGCCCATGATAGTTTTCAAAGGACCCATGTGACCAAGATATGGGAACCCTACGCTAGGCTCGAAAGGAACTAATCCTTTCTGGCTTTGGAACTCTGGGGGTTCAGAGATATGGAGTGTTTCGACCTCACCATTTATAAACCAACCGAAGGAAACTGATGGTTAAATTTACCTACAAGGTTAACTGAAGCCAAACGATTTCCCTACCTGGGATAGATAATATTGCCCCACCGTTAAAACTTGATCCATTCAACTATCACGAGGTAATGCGAGCCACATATTTGAGGGTATTCAGGAGCCCCCTTGGCCGTTGGATCCACGCCGAGGTAACTTCGGTGAAGTCATTCTCTAAGATATCAAATATGTTATAGTATCAAACTCCCCAGATGCCGAAATTATGAAGTGATGAGAGTAGTGGATCTGGGGAGTCCATTAGGAACCCCTCTTAAATATTCAATTAAATGGTGGAGGGACCCACATATGGTACTTCAACAGAGTCCTACTTTGGGAGAGCAAAGCGACCATCATGATGAAAATCCCAAGGTCCAGAGCTACGAAGTGACGAGGACTGTAGATCTCAGGACCCTTCGGTATCTCCCCTGACTTTTAGATCTAGACCATGGTCAACCCGATGTTGACCACTCCATGAGTAAGAAGGAAGTCACACCACAGATTCCTCGAATGATGAAGTTACAAAGTAATGGAGGCTGTAGATATAGGGGTTATGTGGACACAGCGTGACCATGAGATCAAATGGATTGGAAGGCTACTAGTCCAGGGTGATGTGGCATGCTGACATCACCTAGGGTGATGTGGACTCACGTTTGACGTACCACATGTCACCTGGATTCATGCATTTCATAGACACTATGTGCCTATTAAAACATGAAATGTGTCACCCTCTGTAGGGCCCACATGTCATCTCTGCCTTGCCGCATGTCACCCCTAGTACTTGCTTACTTATTCCATTTGGAGGGAGGAGCATTTGAGACCCACCTGTACTTTTCCCCACATCTAGTATGTCACCACATGTGAGGGTGGACCCTTCGAGAGTCCAAGACTTTAGGAATCTGGGGGTTTGGGATGCATTGTCATGGGAAAGTTGAAAGGACCGAAGGCTGGAGGCACGTGGAGAGATTATAGGCTCCATTAGGAGTTTGGGAATTCGAGACTCTGGAGAACATGCATGTAAAAAAAAAAATGGATGTTTCACATCGAAGCACCGAATGCCGAATTCCCCTCTAGCCTGTGTGTTATATGAGGATCAAGTTCTGCCATTGGTTTGGATGGTGGATGAACCTTCCCTGTGGGAGGTAGGAACCTAGATATGGTATGAACAAGATGGACCCATGTGAGTGCCACGTGACCCTCAACTATTAACGCCCGAAGAACTTCGAGAGATCATAGATTGAAAACAAGAGGTCGGATTAGAGCCTGATAGTAGTCATTAGAAAGCTACAAGAAAGTAGAATAGGATGAAGACCCCAAACAAGTGAATCAAGATGATTAGAGTAAGAAAAATTTTGATTCCCCATCCCTTGAAAGGGTACTTAGGGGTCAGGTGTGTTACAAATTGGTATCAGAGCATGGTTACAACACTTGGCCTACTTGGGATCATGAACGAGTCACTTAAAATATTATTAGATAAATTTTATGGGTGATACCCTATCTTTACCCATTCCTAAGAGGCTTATTTAAACCTCTACTGAATAAAGGAACACAACCTTTTGTTGTATATATTTTGAAAAATCTAAACTGTTTGTTGTTCATAAATCTAATAGATCATTAACTAACATAAAATGTGTACCATAGGAAAACTACAACTTAAAGGATGGTGACACACCATGAATTGGGGTAAATATCTCACAATAGAGAGGAAGAATTTGATGAAAGGAGGGAGGTGGAAAACCCCTCCAGATTTGGCTAAAACTGTAAGAAGCCTCATGGCAGAATTACAGAGCTGTAAGGATGACAATGAAAGGTTTATAAAAGAGAATGAAAAACAAACTGAAATTAATGCAGTCCTACTACAAAGATTTTCAGATATACAAAGGCAGTTGCAACATGGACCAACAACCAATCATGTGGATAGACATCATATGAAGAAAACCAAGAGTCCACTTGAGATACAAAAGCATGGACCTGAAAGTGGAGACACAAGGAGGAGCACCTCAAAGAAGGCCCAACATGGATCCAAGAGACACTCATTGAAAGAATACTTGGTGAGAAAACTGGCAACTCCAAGGAATCTTCTAGTAGAAAAACTAGTTCGCATTCCCAGAAGAAAAGAATGAAGGGAAAGCATTCCAAGAGTCATGAATCTGAAGAGTTCAAGAAATTCAAACCACCCACTTTCGATGGAGAAGTTAATAAAGGAGAAGAAGCATAAGTTTGGTTACTTGGCTTGAAGAAGTACTTCAGAGTCCATGACTACTCTGAAAATTTAAAGGTTCAAATAACCATTTTTAATCTAAATGGAAAGGCCGCCATTTGGTGGGAGGACCTTAGGACTGTGAAAGGAATCCATGAGAAGGATTTGTCATGGAAAAAATTTGAGAAATACTTCAAGAAGAAGTATCTGTTAGAGAAATACTTTTATGGGAAGACCAAGGAATTCTATGAACTCAAGTTGGGACAACTCACCATAGATGAATATATCAATAAATTACTTGAGATTATAAGGTATGTGCCCTACATCAAATATGAAAAGGTAAATATGCAACGATTTATTAGTGGACTTCCTTAGCCCTTTTGGGACAAATTTGAATTTGATGAGCCAAATAACTTAGAAGACATTATCCATAAGGCAAGGTATTGCTATGAGTATTTCAAGAACAAGACAAAACCTCACGAGGATTGGAAGAAGAAAAGTACTTCAGGATTTGAGAAGAAGGGGTTTAAAGCCTCAAGATTTAAGAACTATGGTAAAGGTTCTAAAATGAACCTTCCTATTGAAAGTCTATATCAGAAAAAATTCCCCTCTTAGAGTGGAAATAAACCCTTTGGAGCAGCCTCAGGTAAGACTGATAACACAAAAAGATAACCCTTGAAATGTTGGGGTTGTGGAGAAGAACATTTGTTGAGGGATTGCCCATATAGGAAACAAAACAATAGAAGGGTCTACAACGTCCAAGAGGCTACCGCAATGAATGATGTGGCTAGGTGCATGCCACATATTTATGAAGCCTTGGATAATACACAAGCCAACCACCAAGCTTCAATGGTGGATATGGAAGGTATGATTGCCAACCATCTAGTTTCCATTTTAATTGACCCTAGTTCTAATTTGAGTTATGTTTCCCCTCAAACTGTTGAGAAATTTAAATTTCAACAAGTCAAACATGTTAAATCATGGCTGGTACAACTAGCCACTGGAACCAAAAGAAAATCAACAGAGGTCATACCAACATGCCAACTCATTATGAGTGGATAAACCACCCAAGAAACCTTAAACATATTTCTTTTAGGATATTATGACCCGCTGATTGGCATGGACTGGTTGGCTACCCATAAAACCAATTTGGACTGTTACAATACAACTTTGGATTTGAAAATGAAGAAGGGAGAAAGGTAACCTTACAAGGGATTCAAAATCATGTCTCAGTGATACAAATATCAACCCTTCAACTAAAGAGGTATTGCAAAAAATGATGTCCTTTGTATGAAATACAAGTGTTCGACTTTGTTGATAAAAAAAAACCAAGTCTAGAAGACCATCCCATATTAAGATAGTATAAGGATGTGTTACCAGAAGAGGTACCAGGTCTACCTCCAAGAAGAGATATTGAATTTTCAATATAACTTGCACCAAGAGCGATGCCAATGTCTAGAACACCCTATAGAATGAGTACACCAGAGTTGGTTGAGCTCAAATTACAACTAAAGGAAATGATGGACAAAGGATACATTCATCCTAGCATGTCTCCATGGGGAGCACTAGCCTTGTTTGTGAAAAAGAAGGATGGCACACTTAGGTTGTGCATAGACTATAGGCAACTCAATAAGATGACCATAAAGAATAAGTATCCCTTTCCAAAGATCGACAACTTGTCTGACCAATTAAGGGGTGCTACAATTTTCTCCAAGATTGACTTGAGGTCTAGATACCATCAAGTCCAAATTAAGAAGGAAGACATCCACAAAAAGGCCTTTAAGACAAGGTATGGTCACTATGAATTTTTGGTGGTGTCATTTGGGCTAACCAATGCACCAACTACTTTTATGTGCTTAATGAAAAATGTACTCAGTAAATTCTTAGACAAATTTGTATTGGTTTTCATTGATGATGTTAGGACCATACAATGTACCTTTTTGCTCACACTTTTTGCTACCTTTACACCCTTGTTTCACTCACATTTAAACTCACATTATCACCTTACCCTATCTTTCCAAAGGTATATAATGTCTCTTCTCTTTACTATATGTTTAATCTATTTTGCATATAATTTTACATTACTCTCGTACTTAACCATTGATCAGAAATGTATAAGTGCTGAAACAGTTTGAACTGTAGATTAACATTGAGGCCTGTTGCTGAAACAGTTAAAGCACGCAAACCCTATGGCTGAAACAATCTGTGGACTACGATGCTGAAACAACAACTCACACAGAAGAAGTTGTTACACTCTCCGTGGTCTACAATGCAGAAACAACAACTCACACAGAAGAAGTTGCTACACTCTCCGTGGTCAACGATGCTGAAACAACAACTCACACAGAAGAATCTGTTACATAGTACGTGGTCTACGATGATGAAACAACAACTCACACAGAAGAAGCTGTTACATAGTCCGTGGTTTATGATGCTGAAACAACAACACAAAACTGTTACATTGACCACAACAACCGCACCTTGAGCTAGCATTAACCATCGCTGCTGCCTGAGACCAAGTTGCTGAAACAGTCAGAACGCAAATCCCGTGGCTGAAAAAACCCGTGATTTGTGATGATGAAATAACATACAATAGCAATAACAAGAAGACAAATAAGGAAGCTGTTACTCCAGCCACAACAACAACACCTCACTCAACACTTGTAATAGCATTTTGTTACGAGAGACTAGGATATCCTATTCCAGTATAGAAATCGGATCTGACTAAGAATAGGATTAAGATGTGCAAATGTAATTTGATGATAAAATTGTATCGAAGGGATTCTCCTCTTTAAATAAGAGGAAATCATCATTAGAGAGAACCTTCTTTTTTATCTAAGAAAGGATTTTACAGAGAGGGACGTGTTTTACTTCAGATTGTAATATGATATAGTTGACAGATGAATAAAAGACTGTTCTGAGCATTTCTCTCTAGTTCCTTTCATTTCAGGGGAATCTTGTGAGAAGGGAGGGACCACGTTCTTCACAAGATTCACCCATTAGCTTTGTAGTGTGTTAGTGTTATTTCTGTTCATGCCTTGATTAAATTCTGTTTTACTGAAACACTACTTTATTGAACTTTGTTTTGCTGAAACACTACTTTACTGAACTCTGTCTTGCTGAAACTCTACTTCACTAATTGTTACATTGTTTTCATATGATTCATGCTTGGGTAACGGTTAATCAATCTAGTTAGCAATCCTTTTTGGTGAATTTATGAAATCTTGATAATCAGGGACAGGTGCTGAAGATTCCTGCTTGGGGAATAGGGTCATGTTCTCTGTTAGAGATAGTTATCCTTCAATGCATTTCAATTAGTAATGAGTTCATGAAAGTGTGCTAATTGGAAACAAGTGCTGAAGATTTCTGCTTGAGGAATAGGGTCCTATTCTCTGTTAAGAGGTAGTTAGTCTTCAGTGTGTGTCAATCATTTCAATTAGCAATGAGTTCATAAAAGTGTGGTGATCGGAAACAAGTGTTGAAGATTCCTGCTTTGGGAACAAGGTCCTGTTCTCTGTTATAAGATAGCTGGTCTTTCCTTTTTGCAGTGTCCTGAAAGATTTTTTTTCCAGGTTGTTATTTTCTTAATGTAATCTAGGATTCTTTGGACAATTATTTCTTTAAACATTGAGCTCTGCAATAGGTAGATTGCTTTCCTGTAATTCAAGTTAGAACTTCAGTTTGTTCAAGGAAAAAGTGTGACTAATATATTTTTACTACAACTCTAAGTTGATTTTGAGATTGAGCATAAATAGTGCGTGATTACCTTTGAAATAAACAGACTTCCCTGGGTTGACAATTTATGTAGCACTTGATTGTTTAGTTAAATAAGCAATTATAGTGACCAACATTTTGGCGCCGTTGCCGGGGAAGGTAATTATAGATTTCAAAAGCACTTATGATTTTTCAGATACAAAGATTGCATGAGAGGACGTGGAGACCCCAAAGACACTGACCCTACAGGTGGCAGGGGAAGAGGAAGAGGAGGAAGAAAGACTTATATTGATGAGATTATATCAAAGTCTGAATCTGCTGCTCAATGACCAAACTCTTGGAAACCAAAATCTCAACCTTTATTTCAAGCAAACTTTGAAACGGGGAAAGAAGTTTGGAGTCCCGAGACAGTTGAGAAACCAACATGAAATATTGAGGATAGAGCAAGCACAACAGGGGAGCAGACAGAAGAAAACATGGATGATTACAATGAAGAATTGCATCATGAAGAACAGGCAGGTCCTGAAGGAGAGGTAAATGATGAAAACTCTTTCTCCACATTAGGATTTCCTATTGGTGATCTTCCTAGAGGGGTATCCCCCATGAAGAACATTCCACTCTCAGCACT
>ML811659.1:67503-92448 GCA_009831015.1 Picea engelmannii | reverse complement strand
GGTACAGGTTGATTACAGGTTGGTGCATGGTTGATGCACTTGTTTATGGTACAGGTTGATTATAGGTTGGTGCATGGTTGATGCACTTATTTATGGTACAGGTTGATTACAGGTTGAGGTACAGGTTGATGCATGGTTCAGACTTATTAGTACATGTTTACAACAATATATCTCACAGTGATAGTGTGACATTGGTTCCATCATTCTACTTCTACTTCAAGGTGGAAGAACGGGGCAAGGACAGGTGGTTGTAGCCACCTTCCGGTTGTAGCCAGAGGAAATTGGGGGTTGTAGCCTCCTTTTGGTTATAGCCAAAGATTTGGGGAGTTGGAGCTTCCCTTAGGTTGTAGCCTGAGAATCTAGGAGGTTGGAACCTCCTTCTAGTTGCAGCTGGAAAACAAAGGAAGTTGGTGCTTCCAATGAATGTAATTCTTCAAGACATATAAGAAAAAAACATTCCGTGGTTTTCTCCCGATTTGGGTTTCCACGTAAAACACTGGTGTACTGTGCATGTGTGTGATTGTTTATTTATTACTGCTCATTATTGGATAATAATTCTACATTGATATAACATTTGAGGAAAAAAGATTATAATTACGTTATTACTGATTCACGCCCCCTCTTAGTAATCCAACATTAACTCCTTCATCCTATAGGTTTCATATCATTTCGATACATTTTTTTAGTCCATTTACTTGTTCTTGCGACTTGCAAAAGAGAAACTCACGAGTGCTCACATATGGTTAGTTAGAAACATTTAATTATCCTCAAAATTCCAAAAAACGATAAAATAAATGCATAATTCATGGGATTTGAGTGGAGAGTATAGATCCCATACACCTATACAATCTAGATTTGACTCCCCAACTACTAGAAGTAGCTTTCAATCATATAACTAGATGGTCCATAATTGGTAGGGGACATACCACACCATCATGTTGGAGAAATAACTTGATATTTTCTATCCTTTGGCCACAATATCCTCCTCTTGAAAATATACCTCTTGGTTCTACACATTTTATATGATATTGAGTAGGTTTTTATTAATCCTTTGATTCCTTTTTAGTTTCAAGATTATGATCTTTGGTGTAGTTGATTTTGATAAGTGGTTGAGGTCAAATGAAACCAAGCTCAGATGATGAAGGTGTTTCTAGTGAAGTCAAGTATATTTCTTTTAATATTTGAATCACTATGATAAATATATCTCTTCTACCCCACCCCTCCAAATTCCTTTTATATTCATGCAATGTTAATCGTTCTCTAAATTTAGGAATTTTGGTTGTTCTAGTTAGCATGCAACTATTTAAGGTATATACAAAGAGTGAATTGTACTAGATGGGGTTGGGCATCCAATGTTTGCAAATTTATTCCCAATTTCCTTTTCAATAAATATTTCCAATCAAGAGTCCATGTATCTCTCCTCCAAATGTAGCAAACAATATTTCATTGTCAAGCATAGCAATATTATTGATGATAAAGGACCCCTTAACCTATGTAAATGTTGTCTACATTATGAATCACAACAACCATTTCAATGGTAATCTTTAAACAAGAAGTGCATAGTCCACTTCCATATTATCTCATCTCTATCCATCCCCAACTGCTCCAACACAAACATTAAATGGATAAAAATGATCTATATATAGATGATCCATGATCACAAATAGAGCCTTCTCTTGCAAATTCTTCTTCTCATGACACATGGAATATGCCAAGCAATAAAATTAATGAAAATTTTATTTTCCAAATTAAAGTACATACACAAAATGAGGGGAATGCATATGAGTAATGGATATTTTTTGATTGCTAGGGTTAAATAGCTTTGGACAAAGCTTCTCAAATGGATCCTTTTCTTGAAAATTGTTTATCTCATCTTGTCTACAAGATGCCAACTATTATAATTAATCAAATTTTATTTTCCAAATAGAATTACTTATACAAAATTTATTAAAAATATGAATATTATCATAGTTATTTAAACAATATGAAGGTAATGTAAATGTGTAATGAATATTTTTAGATTGCTAAGGTTAAATAACTTTTGGAGAGGCTTGGAACCCTAACATAGGCTAGTCTCATTCTTTCCCTAAAAAATTGGTGAAAGGATTTAGAATATATAGTGTATGATGAAGAAAAAAGACAAATACGAAAATTCCTTCTCCTTGCTTCTTAAGAGTAATGAGTATGTGATTATAAGAGAGCACCATGTAAAAACTGTGATAATGTTGAAACCATCGAGTCTTGATGAAAAATATATATAGGATTGGGCGTTCTACATTATTTTTATGGTCCTTGTATATTTAATTTGATGTCACAAGATAATTAAAAAATGGTCATTGAGAAAAATATCTCTATTGAAACAACCCATTTACATCTCTAAAAATAATTTATCCAGACTATTGGATGCATACAATGTAATTTCAAGCAAAATTGTAGTTGGTTATAGTAGATATTATGTCTAAATTAGAGGATACATTATCATAATTCCTTCTAGTAGGACCAAAATAATAATATGATTTAATGGAACTATTATAAGGTTTTTCAACATAATAGTGATGTCACAACCAAAGAGTGATAGTTCATTACATTTATAAAATCCTATATTGGATAAGAATTTATTGCCCCTGGGATTTTATTCTTGTTGAGAAAAATCCCAGGGAAGGGTGAGATAACCATTCCTCTAGATTAGTTTTCCAAGGAGGGGGGCCTAGGGAAGGTTTAGCCATTGTTTCCTTGAGCATAATATTCATGTCTATGAGGCTCTAGGGGAAGGGTAGCCAAGCCTTCTTTGAGAATAATATTTTCATTGAGGAGGATCCTAGGAAGGGTTAACTAACACTTCCTAGAGCATAACATTATTGTTGAGGATGTGGGAAGGGTTAATTGACCCTTCCTAGAGCATAGAATTATAGTTGAGGGAATCTTAGTGAAGGGTTGATCAACACTTCCTTCACCATAGTATTATTGTTGAGCATAGAATTATAGTTGAGGTAAATCTTAGTGAAGGGTCGATCAACCCTTCCTTCACCATAGTATTATTGTTAAATGGGAGGTTGGGGAATTTTTAGTTTACCCTTACTCTATCTTAGTATTCTCATCGAGGGGGAGCCTAAGGAGGGGTCAATCAATACTTCATTTATATAAGGATTTTCAATGACTCAAAACCTAAGGAAGGGTCAATCTAAACTTGATCTATATTAATATTTTCATTTAGGGGGGTGATTGAAGAAGGTTTGATCAACCATTCAACAAAATTAGTATTTTTCATTAAAGGGGATTCATATGAAGGTTCGATTGAACCTTATTCAAGATTAGAATTTGTTATAAAAGGGATCTTAGGGAAGGGTCAATTGACCCTTCCTGAAGTTTGGTATTCTCCTTGAGGGGAAACGAAAAAGGGTTAGTTGAACCTTACTCTATATTAGTATTATTGATGAGTAGGAGCTATAGGAAAGGTTGGATAACCCTTCCTCTAGATTAATATTATTTTTAATTGGGATCTTATTGAATGGGATGTTAAAAAGGGTCGAAAAACACTTCCTTAAGCTTAGTATTTTCATTGATGGGGAGTTCAAAGAAAGGATGATTGACACTTCTTCAAGCTTAGTAATTGCATCAAGGGAGAGAATAGGGAATGGTTGGCTAACTCTTACTCAATATTAGTATTCTCCTCAAGGGGGAGATTGAAGAAGGGGAAACTAACCCTTCCTCTAGAATATTATTCTTGTTGAGCAAGATATAGAGGAAGGTTCAACTAATCCTTCCTCTATATTAATATTCTCTTCAAAGGGAAGCTTCAAGAAGGTTCAATTGACCCTTATTATAGATTAATAATATCATCAAAGGGGATATTGAAGAAGGGTTGAATTACCTTTACTAAACATTAATATTATCATTTAGGAGGAGCTTAAAGATGGGACATACAAACCTTATTTTGGATTAGTATTCACATCATGGTGGAGACTAGGGAAATGTTGATCGAATCTTCCCGAAACCTAGTATTCACGTCAAGGGGTATCCCGGGGAAGGGTCACATGACCCTTCCATAAGCTTAGTATTCTCCTCAAGCAGGAGAATGAATAAGGGACATATAGCCCTTCCTCTATATTAGTATTATAAAATTGTGACAAAACGACCATACAATCAATTAAAACACCAAAATACAAGTGCATCTTCTAAACGAAATTTGAATACAAACTCTATTGAAACATATGATGAAATTTGTTTAATTGTAGGTCTGCTCAGTGGATATTTTTGTAAAAATAATTGTATTTATAAAATATTGTTAGGGTTTATGGTTGAGTGTATTAAAATGATGCATCTCATGAATGGAAATTTAAAAAGAGAATTTGTACTAAATTCTCTAGCACGAAATGCCACTATTTCTAGACAAGGAGAAATAAATAAGTAAATCGACTTATGTTGAAGTTTGACACATTGTATGCCTATCAAAATTCATGTTATCGAGATTATGGTCTTATGGAATACAAAGGAGAACTTTCTACCACTAGAAAGATTAATTTTAAAAATGGTGACTTGAAGGTAGTAAATGGTAATAGTGGATTGCAAAAATCTATATCTAATACTATTACAATGGTGGCTAGTGTTAGTAACATTGCGGAGACAAATTCAGATAAGGCTCCACATATAACATGATAAATACATCAAGATAGAATAAGGACATCTCTTGTAATGATCCCAAGCCATTATGCAAGGATCATCACTGTTTTGGTGTCTTTTTAAAACTTTTTCTGGTTGTGGTATTTCGTCAAACAGTTTGCTAATCTATTTGTTTGCTTGTGTTTATATGTGTGTATGAAACAAATAACGGAAAGAGATAACCATGGAACATACCTCAACCATATGCAATATGATAGACAAGCCAAAACATCTCAAATCTTCTTTATTCATAAAATAGAGAAACCTGCTATAATGAAGATGCCAATCTGGAATGCTCAACAGATGGCCAAGAAGATAGACAATAGATAAGAGCTGCTACAAAATGCTCCCGCTAATACAAAAGATGCCTCCAAAGGCTGAATAAGAAATGAAGATCAATACAAGCAGATCTGAATGCCAAACTCTCCAGCTGAAGAATGCCACGCTCCAATAGAAGGCTGAAACCCTCCATAACTCGACCCTGCTGCCAAAAGTGTCCAAGCACCCTAAGAAATATGCCAACTGATAGATTGGGTGATGGTAAAAACAACCCAGGTGACTGAATCTCCAAGATCCCTCTCAATCTCTGTAGATCTGAAATCCCCCACTAAATGGTGCGCCCCACTAGATGACTGAAACCCTAGATAATTCGGCCCTGCTGAAGGAGGCCTCCAAATGCTCTAAAACTCTCCATAAATATAGATTGGGACACTGCAAGTCACTAGGTGAAGTCTCAGGGTCATATCTGAAGTGTAACCCCTCCAAACGGACTAGATATGGATCTCAAAAATGCCCTCCTTCTCTTCAATTCACCCCACTGCTCAAGAAATAATCTGAGCCATAAAACTGTCTCGGAAAGCACTAGATCTGATGTCCAAGGCCCTACAATGAAAACCCAAGTGATAGAATCCTCAACGGCCCTGCCAATGTCCTACAATGAATCTCTCTCCAAAGATGGTGTGCCCCTCTTGCTGGAATCCCTCAACTAGTGCACACTCTCTCTATCTGCACATGAAATTGATGTAGAATCCTTCTGCAATTGAGTAGATCTGGAACTAGAATGGTGAGGGAGAGTATTGCATCTCTGAGACCAAGCTTGGGACAAGATATGTGGAATCTTTCACCACTGAATCGTCCTCTAGGGTTTGTTATGTCAAAACCCTCAAAACCCCCAAGAGATGGGCTCACTAGCTAAAGCCAGATATCAAACTGATAAACATACATGAATGATGAGTAGAGGCCCTTTCCTTCCTTTTATACTTTTTGGCTCACCTTGTCCCTCCAAAGTGACTTTCATTTTATTAATATTTAATTAATTAATTAAATCACTTTAATTAATTAATTAACCTTTTTACCTCTGAAAATCTCCTTATCTCTCCTTGTGGCTTCCCTGGCCACTGAAATTCACTTCTAGACATCCCATCCTGTAGTGCTGCTCCTCTCGATTCCAATGAGCTATTACAATGAGAGGTTCCTCCAAGTAATGTGCCCAAAATGCCCTCGTTAGTGATTTTAATTAACTTATAGCTCAAAATAGTCAAAATCATGGAAATCGTCGGAAGGGAACGAAACCAAAGCCAACCTGTGCGGAATGGCTCATAATGATGGAATATGATGATAAATTCCAACTGGACCCCACAATGCCTCTCAAATACCCCTGTACTTTCTATAACATCCATCTGGCTACTCTGGTCATCATAAGTCTCTGCCCTGTGATGATGTCCCAAAGTGGGGACATTACAACTCTCATATTATTTCCTTAAAACATGACCTAGGAATGACTTAAAACAATAGTTAATAAGGAAAGATGATATGTAGGCACTTGAGGTAAGTGTTGATAATACAAGGTATTACGTGTCAAATATAAAATTTTCATGGGTGTTATTTTTGCAAATGGATAATTGTGTGAGAAATAAAAGAAACTACTATATGTTTGCATTTGCATCCCTTTTAATAGCAAGGGGGGTGCTTGAAATTGTTGAAATAATGTTTCTCCCAATGAGAAACACACATGAAGACACATATGGAACCTATGGGAGGTTATCAACCTAAATAAAGAGGAAATAAATATTTTCACTAACAAAGATGATGGATATTTATAAGACATGTGAGGAAAACAAATCCTTCATCTCATATCAACTGATGAACTCTTTGACATGGAGATAGTTATGGATTCACACCTATAGGCCAATATTTGCAAGATAAATAGTATCAAAGGATTCTAATTCTTCAAATTCCATCTCATCTATAGCTCATCAATTATGCAAAGTAAATAATTAATTCAACATGAAAAGTGACAACCTTCTATTAATCTATGGTGTTTTTTTCTTGATGGTTGTCCAGAATTACTGACAAGGCAACCTTAACTATTAAATATACAAGTGAAGAGACCTTCCAATATGGAAGAAATAAAGAGAATTAGAAACATATATTTCATTTTGGAAGAAAGGATTTGACAAGGGGCGAGTGGGGATATTCGCACCTAACTTATTGGAAAAATATATTTAAAACTTTGGAAACTACTTTATGAAAATTATGCACTAAACAACTAATTTATAGCCATCCATAGTGTAGGAAATAAGAATTAATGCTCATATACAAACTACACATGAAGTAATGGAACCCTACTTTAGGGATGATGTTCACATAATTGAGGATCACTACAATGGACCTCTATATGATAACCCTAGATATCCATTTTGTCTAAGGAATTCTATTGTAGAGGAACAAATGCTCATATTAGAATCACTAGAACTAGAATATGTGATATGTTTTGGTTGTTGGGTATGTGTTATATTATTTGCACAACTAGTTCTAGTGTTTGTTATGTTGCGCCGGTTGTGAAAGGGGTGTTTGAGGGAAGTGCCCCAGAGAATTTTTTTTCCTTGGGAAATGTGTTGCATTTTTGCCTTGTTTTTCATTCACCTCAATTTTTGTGTCCATTGTTGGGCAGTTTTACGACACATGGTTTTTGACGATGGTTTTCTATTTCCAGTTAAGGAATTAGGGTTGTCGACTAATATAGGTCATTGGGTTAGGGTTTTGGATGCCTCTGGCTCCGATATGTATATTGTATTGTAAACAATGTATCACTATGAATGAATATAGAATATGATGGTTTTCCCGATTTGGGTTTCCAGGGGAAAAATATCTGTGTAATGTCTATATTTTCCATTGTATCTTTTCTAATCTTTTATTGAAAATATGTTTGCAATTAAATATTGTACAAGGTTAAAATCTACATTTGGTATCAAAGATTTGTTGGCTTTAGGGAGATGCCTTTGTGGTCAAGGGTTTGGCTTGGGACTGTGATAAGCCTTGTTATGGTGGGAGATATTCAGTATTGATTCTTCAACTGAAGAGAAATGGTGAGCAGTTCAAAAATGGAGATCGAGAAGTTTAATGGGAAACGTTTTAAGCTGTGGAATATCAAGAGGAATATTTGTTGGTGGAAAGAGATCAGTGGATCGCGGTGGATCCAGGTACTTCAGCTAAATGAACATCAATAGTTGACTGGAAAGAGTTGGATCAGAAGGCGAAGAGCACAATCCGACTGTGTCTCTTAGATTCAATATTACTGAATGTGTCAGAGGAAACCACAACCAAAGATTTATGGGATAATTTGGGGAATTTGTATTAGTCTAAGTCCTTAGTAAATAAACTATAGTTGAGAAAGAAGCTGTATAACTTGAGGATGAGAGATGGAGACTCGGTGGTAAAAAATTTGAATGCCTTCAATACTGTGGTAGGTCAGTTAGTATCTGTTGAGATTAAAATTTCAGATGAAGATAAGTGTATCGGCTTACTTTTCTCTTTACTAGACTTGTGGGATAGTCTGGTCATGGCCATAGGTAGTAATACAACTACCTTGAAGTTTGATGAAGTCGTTTGATCCTTGTTATCAGAGGAGATGAGACGAAAGAACATGGAAGGACAGAGAAACAATGCATTATTTGTAAGAGGATGCTTCAAGGAAAGAAATATATCTAATTCCTCAAGTGGGAGATCTAAGTCTAAGGGAATATCTAAGTCCTCTAGAAATTTTGTAACGGTATGTTGGATATGTGGAAAAGAAGGTCTCTACAAGAAGTAATGTAGGTCCAAAGTTGAGAAAAATAAGGGCACTACAAGAAGCAATGCAGATCCAAAGTTGAGAAAAAGAAGGGATTTGAAGAATCTCCTTCTATAGATAAAAATACCTCCAAGAAAGAAGAAGGGGATATGTACTTGGATTCTTAAAGAACACATGAAGATCATGAGGCATGGTTGGTTGACTTAGGTGCATCCTTTCATATGAATCCCCACATGGAGTGGTTATGTGAATATGAAAGGTATGATGGAGGTAATGTTTTCCTAGGTGATGACTCACCAACCATAATCATAGATCAAGGAAAAGTAAAGCTAAGGCTCATATATGGAAGGATTAGAACACTATGTTGTATTCTTCACATCCCAGGATTGGCCAAAAATTTGATTTTTGTAAGAAAAATGGATGATGCAGGGGTCAAAACAATCTTTGAAAAGGAAACCTACATGATAGTTCGAGGAGCAATGGTGCTGTTGAAGGGAGTTCGATTTGGAACTATGTATAAGTTGCAAGTAAGCACTATTAGTGATGGGTGTAATAGTTCCATTTTTCTTGATATTGGATTTCCTGATGGTTAGAAGATGTTCCATAAATTTTAAATAATGTATTGTTACAATGCTAAGAGGTCTGAGTGCCCAAACAATTATTAAAGGGCCAGTATTCCTAAGAAATGTAATGTTTTGATCATTATTAATAATAAACACATTATTGGCTGCTAGACGGACAAGGACTAGAGTTATAGGGGGGCTATGGTTCCACAAGAGAGGGAGCTTCAGGGACTAAGTGTTTATTCCGATTTTTAATTGCCCTTTTTGTCTAAGGGAGGGGATCAATTACGCGAGCTTCTTGGGGAAGGCTAGGAGTTTCTTGTTTTCCTCACGAGGTTACTTAAACCTGCCTCTGGCTTGATGGGGGGGTTCAACTGATGAATTTTTCATTGATTTCTCGTACACTCACTCATTTTTACCTCACGCACTCCCATTCAACCCCTGACCCATTCATCGACCCATCCTCACCTGCGTCTAGGCTTGGAAAAGGAAACAGAGCTGCTGAAGAATTAGACATAAGATAGTTGGTTGTAGTGGTCGCTGGTGTGATCTAGCCATGACCTAGGGCTTGCATGTCTAAAATGCATTGACCTGTGCCTTGTTTTTCTCACAATTGCGAGTCCTAAGAGTTCCAACACTGAGATTATGGACCAACTATGCCGTAGGACCTGAAAATAAAGGAGAAGGACTGCGTGGCAGAGAAGGGTGGAGGTTCGGTCTCTTACGTCAGTATAGGCTAGATAGAAGAGAGATGGGTACTTGGATTGTTGTGGGTGTCAGGAAACCTGTGAGAGATTGAGAGATGATTGGTTTGGGAACCCAATTACACTCTGGAACCATCCTTGTGGATTCATAGCCCTAGCTCGTGGGTGAAACTACTGTTGAGATTTGGAGCAGTGTTGTCTACATTTGGGTGAAACGTCCTTGGTCTACAGCCAGTCGATGCCATCTTTCATAAAGATAAGTGATCTCTATCGTGATATTATTATCTGTGTATGAATGTATTTCCACTGTGTATATTTAATTTTCATTTAATATAATCTTTAGATTATACATGATCGTTGGATATTGCTATGCATGTTGTTAAATCTGTTATCTTATGCATTCTTAATAAATAAAGAAGGTATCAACATCAAGAAATAAGTCTGAGGGTGGGATTGAAGGTAGCATACCCCATCCTGTGGCTGACTGGGTATGTTACATGTGGTATTTAGATAAATAAAGGATGTTTTTAAACAAGAAGTCCTACCAAGTAAGGAAGAACTATAGAAAATAGAGTTTTATTTAAAGGATGATGAATCAAACTCTACATAAGAAAAATAATCAGAAGAAGAAGATCCTCATACTCCAGTATTGAGGAGATCTATTCGAGAAAGAAGGCTACTAGAAAGGTATACTCCATTTGATTTCTATTCAAATTTTTATTTGTCTATTACTGATGATGATTCTATAACTGTCAGGGAGGCAGTGGATTCAGAGTATGTAAATCTCTGGAAAAGGCCATGGATGAATAAATGGAATCCTTGGATATGAACGAGGCTTGGAATCTAGTGGAGTTTCTGACTGGAAGAAATCCCATTGGCAACAAATGGGTATTTAAAAAGAAGATGAATGCAGAATGCAAATTTGAGAAATATAAATCTCGGTTAGTAGCAAAGGGTTATTCCCAGGTTGAGGGAATTGATTTTGGTGATATTTTTTCTCCTGTTGCCAAGTTAAATTATATAAGGTTTCTGTTATTTATTGCTACTGCATTTTATTTTGTAATAGAACAGATGGATGCAAAGACAATATTCCTACATGGGAATCTGGAAGAATAAATCTATATGAAGTAGCCAGAAGGATTTGCTGTGAAGGGAAAGAAGGAGCTGGTATGCAAGATGAAAAAGTCCCTATATGGTTTAAAACAATCACCAAGGATGTGGTATCAAAAATTTGATACTTATATGATGGGACTTGGCTTCACAAGAAGCAAAGAGAATCATTGTGTGTATTTTAAATTAATTGGTGATCATTTGATTTATTTGGTCTTGTATGTGGATGACATGTTGCTGATAGGAAACAACAAGGAGATTCTCCATGACGTGAAAATTCAGTTGTCCTATAAATTTGACATGAAGGATATCGGTGCTTCAAATTTCATTTTGGGAATGGAAATTAAAAGAGATCGTAAAAAGAGGAAACTCTGTTTAAATCAAAGAAAATATGTCGAGACAATATTGCAAAGGTTTAATATGAAGGAATGTAAATTGGTCAAGGTCCCTATTCCTATTGGTGTAAATTTATTTGTAGATCAGTGTCCCAAGACACATGAAGAGGAGGGGGACATGTATCATGTTCCATATGTGAGTGCAATTGGAAGTTTGATGTATAAAATGGTTTGTACTAGACATAACATTGCACATGCAGTGGGAGTTTTGAGTAGGAATATGTCAAAACCAGAGAAGGAGCATTGGACAACAATAAAAAGGGTTTTCAAGTATTTGCGTGACACTTCTAGATATGAATTGTTCTACCAAGGAAGACTAGAATTGGACATAGTGTTGGACATACATGGATTTGTGGATGCATACTTGGATGGAGATCTGGATCATAGGAGTTCTATAAGAGGGTATGTGTTTAACCTATTTGGAGGAGTAATTATTTGGATGAGCAAAATACAGGTTGTAGTGGAACTTTCAACTACATAAGTTGAATACATGGTAGACACTCATGCAAGTAAGGAAGAAATATGGTTACAAAGATTGTGTTTAGGTGTTGGGTTGGTACAAGAAGCTGTAAGGATAGATTGTGACAATCAAAGTGCAAATTTTCTGGTGAATAACCCGACTTATCATTCATAGACAAAGCATATCGATAATCAATATCACTTTGTGAGAGACATGGTTGAAGAAAAGAAACTGTTGTTGATGAAGGTGGACACTTTGAAGAATGTTGTAGATTTATTAAAAACATATGTGAGCACTGAGAAGTTCTCTTGGTGTAGAGGATCCATGGGCATTGTTGCCCTGGATTGTTGACTATGTAACCCTGTAACCCCCTATATACAAAGAAAAAAAAAAGTGGGAGAATGTTGGTTATGTGTTATATTCTTTGCATGACTAGTTCTAGTGTTTTCTATGTTGTGTCAGGTGTGGAGGGGTTCGGGGGAAGCACCCCCAAGAATTTTTTTTTCCTCGAGAAACATGTCACATTTTTTCCTTTTTTTTCGTGTTGCTTCGATTTTCGTGTCCATTGTTGGGTGATTTTATGACAGATGGTTTTTTCCGATGGTTTTCTATTTTTGGTTAAGGAATTATGGTTGTTTACTAATCTAGGTCATTGGGTTAGGGTTTTGGATGCCGCTGGCTCCTATATGTATATTGTATTGTATAAAATGTATCACTATGCATGAATATAGAATATGTTGGTTTTCCATTTTTGGGTTTCCAGGGGGAAAATATTTGTGTAATGTGTGTAGTTGCCATTGTATCTTTTCTGTTCTTTTATTGAAAATCAGTTTGTAGTAAAATATTGTACAAGGTTAAAATCTACATTGGTAGGGGAAAATGAAATGTTTACTAATATTCATATGTTACTATTGAGTCTTAGAAGGTAGATATTGAATGTTGGAATCTCATTGGAACATCAAAGTTAAAAAAAGTTTTGTCGACAATGGGTTGTTGGTATAGAAGGAAATATGTTTATTGATGTTAATAGAACTGTATGGATGTGGTCACCAAAGGTAGGTGGAAAGGAGAGAAAATACAAATATTTGAAAAGGAATTTGTGAAAATTAAGGAATGATAAGAGAAGATGGAGCATAATGAAGAAAGTGAGTGTGATGTTGTTGAACAAGATTTTATTCAAGAGATGAAATTTGAATTCATACTTGTATTTTTTAAATGGCATATGTCACGTAAATTAGTAGTTGGCATTATTTATCCATTACTTTAGTTAAAACTATTGAAATTAAATTTCTCTCTTCTCTCTTAGCCTAGGATGTGGATTTTGTGAATACATTTTCCATAATAAACAATTTATAATGTTTACAATTTGGTTGATGACGATGGTAAAAATGACTAAATCATAGTTTTCATTTGTTTATATGGAAACCTTTTGTATGTTACGTTCAATATTTATGAAAATTATAGCTATGGAATGCAACAATTATTATCACTTGAATTAGTTTTATTGCATCTCTTCAATCTTGATGCACTTATCAATATATGTCATAGTAATATTGTGCATGCACATACAAAAATAAAATGTTGGAAACTATACATTAATATGGAATACATATTATATAGACATTGGAAAATAAATTCAAAATATTAAAATCCAAATACACATCGTAGCATTTTGATATTGAAACTTTTAAAATTAAAATTCACTATTTGAGAATTATAATTCACCATTTTGGAATCAAAATTCACACTGACATTTTTGGAGTCAAAATTCACACTTTTGGAATCAAAATTATTCAAAGTTCATAGCTTCATAATAAAAATACACACTTTTGAAAACCAATATTTACATTTTAGAATCCTATTTTTCACTTTAAAAACATTGAGATTCACATTTTTGAAATTGAAATTCACAATTTATTGCCCTAGATTCCCACTAATTAGTCCAAATTTAACAAAGTTGGTATTACATTTCTTGGTGTGGAAGTGTGCCACTCGTTTATAGGTAGAAACAAGTACATTGATGTTTTATGACTTAACATAAAATTTCGTCATCACATTTATATCTACATGCAATTTTTATTCCATGGTGTGAAATCAATTGAATATTATGTAAAGTTTCTTAATTGTGTTTATGAATACATGGTTGTATGATCTAGTCATGGTGTAAAATTAACCAAATGTTAGTATTCCAGTACATTTATATATAGATGGTTCTTCTCTCATGATTAGTACGTTGTAAAGTAGACTTATACTAGTCATCAATCTAATCAAAATTTAAATATTATAATTTAGTAATTACAAAATAATAGCAGTATTAGTAACTAAATAATCAATAATAATTAAAATAATAACAATAATTAATTTATCAATAATAATGAAATAATTAATAAAAACAATACTTACTAAATTGATAACAATGACGATGATGATTAAAAAACCAATTAAATAGTCAATAATAATAAATTAATTGACACTTCTTAAAGCTTAGTAATTGCATCAAGGGGGAGAATAAGGAATGGTTGGCTAACTCTTACTCAATATTAGTATTCTCCTCAAGGGGGAGATTGAAGAAGGGGAATCTAACCCTTCCTCTAGATTAGTATTCTTGTTGAGCAAGATATAGAGGAAGGTTCAACTAATCCTTCCTCTAGATTAATATTCTCTTCAAAGTGAAGCTTCAAGAAGGTTCAATTGACCCTTCTTATAGATTAATAATATCATCAAAGGGGATATTGAAGAAGGGTTGAGTTACCTTTCCTCAACATTAATATTCTCATTGAGGAGGAGCTTAAATATGGGACATACAAACCTTATTTTAGATTAGTATTCACATCATGGTGGAGACTAGGGAAATGTTGACCGAATCTTCCTCAAACTTAATATTCACATCAAGGGGTATCCCGGGGAAGGGTCGCTTGACCCTTCCATAAGCTTAGTATTCTCCTCAAGCGGGGGAATGAGTAAGGGACATATAACCCTTCCTCTATATTAGTATTATAAAATTGTGACAAAATGACCATACAATCAGCTCAAACACCAAAGTACAAGTGCATCTTCTAAAAGGAATTTGAATACAAACTCTATTGAAACATAGGATGAACTTTGTTTAATTGTAGGAATGCTCAGTGGATATTTTTGTAAAAATAATTGTATTTATAAAAAATTGTTAGGGTTTATGGTTGAGGGTATTAAAATGATGCATCTCATGAATGGAAATTTAAAAAGAGAATACAAAGGAGAACTTATGTTCCTCTATATGATAACCCTAGACATCCATTTTGTCTAAGGAATTCTCTTGTAGAGGAACAAATGCTCATATTAGAATCACTAGAACTAGAATATGTGATATGTTTGGGTTGTTGGGTATGTGTTATATTATTTGCACAACTAGTTCTAGTGTCTATTACGTTACGCCAGTTCTGAAAGGGGTGTTTGAGGGAAGTGCCCCAGAGAATTGTTTTTTCCTGAAGAAATGTGTTGCATTTTTTCCTTGTTTTTCATGTCACCTCGATTTTTTTGTCCATTGTTGGGTGGTTTTATGACACATGGTTTTTTCTAATGGTTTTCTATTTTCGGTTAAGGAATTAGGGTTGTTGACTAATCCAGGTCATTGGGTTAAGGTTTTGGATGCCTCTGGCTCCTATATGTATATTGTATTGTAAACAATGTATCACTATGAATGAATATAGAATATGATGGTTTTCTTGGTTTGGGTTTCCAGGGGAAAAATATCTGTGTAATGTGTGTATTTTCCATTGTATCTTTTCTAATATTTTATTGAAAATATGTTTGCAGTAAAATATTGTACAAGGTTAAAATATACATTTGGTATCAAAGATTTGTTGGCTTTAGGGAGATGCCTTTGTGGTCAAGGGTTTGGCTTGGGACTGTGATAAGCCTTGTTATGGTGGGAGATATTCAATATTGAGTCTTCAAGTGAAGAGAAATGGCAAGCAGTTCAAAAATGGAGATTGAGAAGTTTAATGGGAAACATTTTGAGCTGTGGAATATCAAGAGGAAGATCTATTGGTGGAAAGAGATCAGTGGATCGCGGTGGATCCAGGTACTTCAGATACATGAACATCAACAGTTGACTGGAAAAATTTGGATCAGAAGGCGAAGAGCACAATCCGACTGTGTCTCTTAGATTCAATATTACTGAATGTGTCAGAGGAAACCACAACCAAAGATTTATGGGATAATTTGGGGAAGTTGTATTAGTCTAAGTCCTTAGTAAATAAACTATAGCTGAGAAAGAAGATTTAAACCTGAGGATGAGAGATGGAGACTCGGTGGAAGAGCATTTGAATGCCTTCAATACTGTGGGAAGTTAGTTAGTATCTGTTGAGATTAAAATTTTAGATGAAGATAAGTGTATCGGTTTACTTTTCTCTTTACTAGAATTGTGGGATAGTTTGGTTGTGTCCATAAGTAGTAATACAACTACCTTGAAGTTTGATGAAGTGGTTTGATCCTTGTTATCAGAGGAGATGAGACGAAATAACATGGAAGGACAGAGAAAAAATGCATTATTTTCAAGAGGATGTTCCGAGGAAAGAAATATATCTAATTCCTCAAGTGGGATATCTAAGTCTAAGGGAAGATCTAAGTCTCCCAGAAAGTTTGTAAAGGTATGTTGGAGATGTGGAAAATAAGGGCACTACAAGAAGCAATGTAGATCCAAAGTTGAGAAAAATAAGGGCACTACAGGAAGCAATGTAGATCCAAAGTTGAGAAAAAGAAGGGATTTGAAGAATCTCCTTCTATAGATGAAAATACCTCCAAGGAAGAAGAAGGGTATGTGTACTTGGATTCTTCAAGAACACATGAAGATCATGAGGCATGGTTGGTTGACTCAGGTGCATCCTTTCATATGAATCCCCATAGGGAGTGGTTATGTGAATATGAAAGGTATGATGGAGGTAATGTTTTCCTAGGTGATGACTCACCAACCATAATCATAGGTCGAGAAAAAGTAAATTTAAGGCTCATAGATGGAAGGATTAGAACACTACCTTGTATTATTCACATCCCAGGATTGGCCAAAAATTTGATTTTGTAAGAAAAATGGATGATGCAGGGGTCAAAACAATCTTTGAAAAGGAAACCTACATGATGGTTCAAGGAGAAATGGTGCTGCTGAAGGGAGTTTGGGTTGTAACTCTGTATAAGTTTTAGGTAAGAACTATTAGTGATGGGTGTAATAGTTCCATTGTTCCTGATATTAGATTTCATGAAGAAATAAATCCTATAGTCTCTAGAGAGAAGGTTATGATATGGCATCAAACACTGGGGCTTATCAGAGAGAAGGGTCTTCGACTACTACACGGTAAAGGTATGTCTAACTGTTCTCTAGATTTTGATTTCTGTGAACATTGTGTATATGGTAAGAAAAATCGGGTAAGATCCCCCTCCGATGCAATGAGGAAAGAAGGAATCTTATAGCTAGTTCACAGTGATGTGTTTGGACCTGTGTCAGTTCCATCATTGGGAAAATCTGTGTACTATGTCCCATTTATAGATGTCTTCTCAAGGAATATTTGGATATATTTCCTGAGGAATAAATATGAAGTCTTTAACATGTTTAAATAGTTTAAGGCTCTTGTTGAGAACCAAACATAGAAAATAATTAAGGTGTTGAGGACAGATCATAGTGGTGAGTTATGCGGTAATGAATTTGAAGAATTCTGTAAGAAGTATGGTATAGCAAGGAAGAAGACTACTCCATATACACCTCAACAGAATGGAGTTGCAGAAAGGATGAACAAGATGCTGATGGAAAAAGCAAGGTGCATGCTCAGTGGTGCCGGGTTAGGGAAATAATTATGGGTAGAGGTAGTGGGTACTACTTGTTACTTGGTTAACATATCACCCACATCAACGATGGATGACAAGAATCCACAAGAGGTATGGACTGGTAAGAAACCTTCTCTCACACATCTCAAGGTATTTGGCTATGAAGCCTATGTTCGTGTTCCAAAGGAAAACATGAGTAAGCTAGATAAGAAGTCTAACACATGTATCTTTATTGGGTATAAAGATGGTCTCAAAGGTTATAATCTTTGGAACCCAGAAAGTAAGAAGGTAGTGTATAGCTAATATGTGGTGTAACACCCTAGGTTTCAAACCACCATTTTAAATAATGTATTGTTACAATGCTGAGAGGCCTGAGTGCCCAAACAATTATTAAAGGGAAAATATGCCCAAGAAATGTAATGTTTTGATCATTATTAATAATAAACACATCACTGGTTTCTAGACGGACAAGGACTAGAGTTATAAGGGGGCTATGATTGCACAAGAGAGGGAGCTCGAGGGACTAAGTGTTTATTCCTATTTTTAATTACCCTTTTTGTCTAAGGGAGGGGATCGGTTATATAAGTTTCTTGGGGAAGGCGAGGAGGTTCTTGTTTTCCCCACAAGGTTATGTAAACTTGCCTTTGGTATTATGGGGGGGTTTGACTGATAACTTGTTTGTGGATTTCCGGTTCACTCACTCAATTTTCCCTCACACACTCCCATGCACCTCCTAACCCATTCATCGAACCATCCTCACCTGCATCTTGGCTTGGAAAAGGAAACAAATCTGTTGAATAATTAGCCACATGATAGTTGGTTATAGTGGTCACTGGTGTGATCCATCCATGACCTGGGGTCTGCATGTCTGAAATGCATTGGCCTATGCCCTATTTTTCTCACAACTGCGAGTCGTGAGAGTTCCAACACTGAGATTCTAGACCAGCTATGTTGGAGGCCCTTAAAATAAAGGAGAAGGTCTGCCTGAGGGACTGCATGGTAGAGAAGGGTGGAGGTCTGGTCTCTTGGGGTGGTAGAGGATGGGTAGAAGAGAGCTAGGTACTTGGATTGTTGTGGGTGTCGGGAAACCTATGAGATCTTGAGAGATATATGGTTTGGGGACCCGATTACACTCTGGAACCTTCCTTGTGGATTCATAGCCCTAGCTCGGGGGTGACACTGTTGTTGATATTTGGAGAAATGGTGTCTACGGTTGGGTGTAACGTCCTTGGTTTGCAGCTAGTCGGTGTCATATTTCATAAAGATAAGTGATCTTTGTCATGATATCATTATCTATGTATGAATGTATTTCCATTTTGTATATTTAATTGTCGTTTAATATAATCTTTAGATTATGAATTCGTGCTGGATATTGCTGTGCATGTTGTTAAATATGTTATCTTATGAATTCTTAATAAATAAAGAAGGTATCAACATCAAGAAAGAAGTCTGAGGGTGGGCTTGCACGTAACATACCCTGGCTTGTGGCTGGATGGGTATGTTACAGTTTGGTATCAGATCTTCTAGCTGAAACACCGATCTGGTATGGGCTAGGTATATTGGTCAGAGTTTCATGGTTGAGATTGAATTCTGGCCGTGAGATTTAAAATCTCAGGAGGAATGGCATTGCAAAAGCTACACAGGATACAGAACGCCATAGATCCTTTATAAGGGTTTGAAGGATAATGAACACCCCTTTTGAATTCGGGAGCGATCGCCATTGTAGGATCAAGAGAGATCCAAGATTGTTGGTTTGGAGGACAGGTGAACAAGGGTCTTCCTATGAAAATAAAGAAAGGTCTAAGGTCGTGACCGTCATATCCCATTGGAGAGAGCTCAATGACCAACAAGCATTGTGGGGAACCGAGTTGCATGGGAGATAATCTCCCAAGGCGGTCCCACAATCCAAACCATGGTTTTGCCAAGAGAATACATGTCATCATCAAGAGAATTGTGGGTTACTCCAAACCACCCATGCATGCCCCCGCAAAATTTAAAGGCATGCAGTGATGTGACAGATTAGGGATTGAACATCAAAACTCCAAATAGATGAGGTAGCTGGGGACCATCGATCCATAGGAGGACATGAGTCAATCAATCATGTGCTCCTGGTGAAAGCACTCTGGGAAATAGAGAGTGAGGACAAATTGAGAGTTGAAACTCTAGAATTTTGGAGAGCCAAAGACTGTCGACTGTCGGATCGTCCAAAGTAGATCCCGACCGTCGATCACCAAGAGGTTACATGTTAGCATATTAGTAATTCCAGAGGAATCTGTTCGATAGGTTTTTAGTTATGATTTAAGACTCTTGAATCTCGGAGAGCCGAAGCAAACCTCGATCGTTCGATAATCCAAGAGGATCTCATCCATTGATCTACCGAGAGCCACGCATCACCAGATCCATGATTTCGGATAAAAGCTAGTGGGCCAGAAAAGTTGAAATTTGAGATTTTCAGAATATGGAGTCCCAAAGGAATCATATCCATCGATCCGTGGAAGACACGTGGAGGTAGATCACGAGCTCTGGATAAAAACATTTTCAAGGAAAAAGGTTGAAGTTTGAGATCTCTAAAATCTAGATCCCCGAAGTAAAAACATAAAAATTAGATTGAGGAGGACACATGACACAGACTCCCCTTCTCTCCTAAGGGCTACACGAACTCCCGGTCTAGGATCTATCAAGAAACTGAGTCTGATTGACTCTATGGGTCTCTGCTAGACCCCAAACCCACTTACATAGGTCCTTTATCCAAAGGCTCATGTCGTATGAGACTTGCTAGTCCTCTCCTGAGAATTGTTCAAACCTCAATTCCGAACGGGTGCTAGCTCTCCTCTCAGCACACAGTTCATCCCACCATAGTGCTGCATGTAATTTTAGTCTGGTGACAACATGTCTCACCATTATTTCCTCATCGACGTCTTCATAGTCGAAATATTTTTTCGTGGATCTTATCCAATCCAATAGCTCTTTAGCATCTAAATTGCATTCATACATTGGGACCTCCATCTTGGATCTGCCTCCCAATATGGAACTTCTCTTAGCAAGCGTTCTTCGGCAACATACTCTCCTACAGCTTATTCAACAACATTCTCTCCCACTACTTCTTCTCTCTCCACATCGATGACGTCTCCAACATTAGGTGCTCGTCTTTGCACTGCCTCCATTGCCTCTAATCTTGTATGAATTTCTCGCATCTACCTTTCTATATCTCGATTGGCCAAAGGTGGCTCCACTCTTCTCCTTGGAATAATTGTGTTGACTATCTGTCACACACACAAAGTTAAACTCCAGGTTATTTTTATCCTTCACTTGAAATATGCAAACAAAAATCATCTCTGATACCACTTGATACAAGCCCCCCTTCTCTCCTAAGGGCTACGCGACCTCCCGACCTAGGATCGATCAAGAAACTAAGTTTGATTGACTCTCCGGGTCTCTGCTAGACCCCAAACCCACTTACATAGGTCCTTTCTCCAAAGGTGCAAGTCATATGAGACCTGCTAGTCCTCTCCTGAGCATTGTTCAAACCTCAATGCTGAACGAGTGCTAGCTGTCCAATGCTAAGCCCTTTCCTTTTCGTGACCATGACTGTGACCACTCAACTTAATTGAAAGGCATTTCATGATTTTTCATATCAATCCTTTGCGTGTGAGTCTCCCCGAGTCTCCCAACCTCTGAAATCCTGACAGGGGCCTAGTGCATACTAGCCCCTCTTTCTCCATGACCACTGGCGATGACCATGCGCTTGAGTGAAAGGTGCGTCGCGATTTCACGTTTCACGACTATGGGAGTGATACTACCTCTGTTCCCCCGATAACTGAAATCGCGATGACCCTAGATCGACGGTCCAAATATTTCTTTGATAGACGACTGCGATCAAATTAGCTTTTTGCGTTTCGGGACTTTGGGAGTGCTCCTTGCTTTCATTCTCCCGATAACCGAAATTGCGATGACTCTGGGTCCATGGTCCATATATTCCCTCTGATATGACGATCACGATGATTTAGGGACTTCATGTTTCACGAAGTCGAAAGACTTATCACCTTCGATACTCCGATCCCTGAAACATGAATATTTCACCTTGGACAATCAACGGTCCGGGTCTGTCCTGGATCCAAAGACTCAGATCAAGTCACATATTTGGGCTTCACGAATTCTTAGCATTCTGCCCCTTGACTTCTCCATAATGTGAGTCAGTGAAATGCTAATTGTTTGCCACACGTCCCTCTTGATGGATGGTTTTGATTCCCTAGCATTCAAATCGAATGGTTGAGAATCGTTTCCCCCTTGCACTTACACTGTCTTCAGAATTAGAATATATTGTGGTTTTTCAAAAGTTTCAAACCTTTACTCCTTTGATGAGTTCAATTCTTGGACCTATTTAACACTTATGAAAATTTTTACCCCTCCTAAGCTTGGTCATGAGAATATTTCGATTTCCCGCGCACTCCTTGCATTTCATGGATTTCGATAACTCAGATCCGAAGGATTTCTTGAAGATAAATTATTCTCTCCCTCCTGACGTTCTCCTTTTCTGATTCTCTAACTTCTAGTAAAGCCTCTTCGACCCTTATTCTAATCTCGGATCTATGTACTCCTTGTCCCAGATCTTTACATAAGGTTTTGGGTTCTTGCGGATGACTGGGCACACCTTGCACTAGTGTCTTTGCACTCCTTGAAAAGGGAAAGTTTCATGTTATCTCTTCTAAGCCCCATAATCGAAATAGATCTCATTAACGTACTCCTTGCATTCTATGTGCACACCTTGCACTACTTCAATAGAAGAGAAATAGCTGAAACTTATCCTAACATTCACAGTTCCATCTATTCATAACGCGATTCATTCATTCATTCATGAAAACACAACAACAGAGAATTGTAAACATTGTTCACACTATGCATTCGATGAATTTTCCTTTGTTCTATTCCAACATGAAAATGGTTACAACTATGAAAATGAACAAAAAAAGCAAACTATTGAACTCATACTAACTTACAACTAACATCTACCCTGCAACCAACTACCAACGAACCTCATTCGAGTGTACAAATCCTCTATTTATCAGAGGGCTCTTTAGGGTTTCCCCCCATGGCTACTTGTCTACTCTAAAATTTAACCTAATGAGTATCTGGACCAATCACATTCCAGAGCCATAGTGGAATCCCCCACTTCACTCATAATCATTCAAGCATGCCTCCAGAGATTAATTCCAACGCTGAGTTAAGGCAGTCTTGAAAATATATGTTGTATTGCCAACGTTGAGCTCCCGTACAGATTCCTAGATGATGATGGGTTTTTCTCTGTGCGAGTGAAAACAATGCTCCTGCATCAACACATGGAGTAGATCCATGGAATATGGGTGAAGACTCGAAGTGAATCTTCATCGTCCATTCCAGGAGGACACACGACAACAGATTGGCCAATTTAGGAATTTGGAGTTTGGGAGAATTGCAAGTGTGCTAGATTGAAAACTCTCGAATCCCCGAAGCCCAAAGATCTGAAGTGATGGGGCACGATGACGTCACCTAGAGGTGATGTGGAACTTGTAATCCATGAAGTGACATGGCTTGCATACGTCACCTATAATGACATGGACACATGGGATGTGTGCCACATGTCAGTAAGATTTCATCTTTTGGAATATTGAAAAGTTGATTAGAACGTGACACATGTCACCTTCCTGATTGGGCCATGTGTCCACTTCTAGAATTTCTCCATGTTGTTACAGACCGTGTAGTCCAAAAGACTAGGCACTCTAGGAGGGAAAGATGTGACAGGTTGTGTTGGTTCAAAAAATCCTGAAGGTCGGAGTATATATATATCGATCATCGATTCCAAAAGACACGCATTGAAGGATCATCGACTTCGGGTGAAAGCACTCCAGGAGAAAGTGTAGGAGGGAAGTTTGAAACTTTCGAAGCCCAAAAAGATGAAGCGATTCATAGTCGTTGATCTATGGGAGGACACACATCGACAGATCATGAACTTTGGGTAAAAGAATTTCAGGAGGAGGCAAGAGAGGAAAGTTGAGACTTTCGAAGCATGGAGTCCAGAAGTGAATCTCAATCATTGATTGCGAAAGAGGACGAGGATTGTTGATCTGGTCTTGGATGAAAGTCCTGAAGCTTTAGAAAAGAATTTTTTCAGCTAAGCACGAGGTCATGGCCTTGGTCATATGAATATTGAGAGATGAGGAAAGGAGGGATAAGGGAAAAATTGGTTTTCCTCGAGACAGAAAAGTGCCAAGGAAGGATTTAGCCACGGTTTCTAGTCATGGTCACCTTGGAGGTGGTTTGAAGGAAGAACCTACATAGTGTGAAACTTTATGTCGTCCAAGGATAAGATGACACTGTTATTTTCGGGGAATTGGGATATGATCTCCATAAACAAAAAAGAGAGAGGCACGTGGCATGGTTTGGAAAATTTTGTTTATCACGTGCATAATTATAAAAAAATGGTCGCTTGCACATTTTTCATAATTAAGAGGCTCAAGAACGTCAGTTCGGTATCTGTATTGAGGAAATGGAAGAAGGTGAGGGAGCCTCTAGTCAAGAAAAGGAGGCTGAAGGCCCAAATACCAGAGTTGGTAATGCAGAGACAGAGTCCAATGGATGCAAGGGAAAAGGAGAGTAGGAAACCTTAATAGAAACAGTAAGAATCCTGAAGATGGAAGTGCAGAGCTACAAATAAGACAACGAGAGACTGATGAGAGAGAAAAGTTAGATAAACGCTCGAGTGTTTCAGATTTTAAATCAATTGCAGAGGAAAATGAAGAAGGAATCAAACTCAAGACAAGAGGAAGAAGGCAGGTGTCATGCAAGGAGAAATGATCGTGGTAGAGATGGTTATTCTAGAAGTGCCAACAGAGCTCGTGGACACCTCTCACCTCCTTACTCAGAAAGAAAACTTTATGCATCGGATGATCCTGGAAGCAGTCTAGAGGTGTCCCCTGTTAGGAAACAAAGAAGGAGACAAGAGATATATTGTTTGCAAGGAGATATGAGGAAGCTCAAGCCACCTTCCTTCGATGGCAAAAGAGAAAGGGAATGTTAAGAACCAAACATCAATATAGCATAGAAAAACTTCAGGAAAGGTACTCAACGCCTTGAAAAAGAGATAATTTCAGATAATAAGCCTCTTCGAGGGGGCAACCTCCTTTTACCCCACTTAAATGTTCAAGTACAA
>ML811659.1:23150-62546 GCA_009831015.1 Picea engelmannii | reverse complement strand
ACAACCAATGGCCTAAAGCCGACATAAATAAAATAACATTACTAATCTAATATGCCCCAATTAAGTGGTAATGAGCCAATATTAGGGCTTAACAGGGAAGATGATGCCAAAGCATGGTTTCTTGGACTCAGGAGATATTTCCAGTTGCATAACTATTCATCAAACCTTTAAGCCAGGATTTCCACCTACCATTTACACAGGAAAGCTACAGTGTGGTGGGACCAACTGAAGAAAGTGGAGCATGTTAATGAAAGTAGGATCACTTGGAAACAATTCAAGAAGTACTTCCAGAAGGAGTACTTCTCAAAGAATTTATATGACAAGAAAATGTAGGAGTTCTTTGAACTCTGATTGGGAAGCATGACTATGGAAGAGTACGAGAAGAAGTTCTTGGTATTGCTAAAGTATGTCAGGTTCATTGGTGATGAGAAAGTGAAAATACAAAGATTTCTAAGTGGACTGTCAGCCTTTTATAAGGAAAATATAAAGTATGATGAACCCGAGACCTTAACTGAAGCTATCAGGAAGGATAAATACCTATATGAGCAAGGCCAGGGAAGAGAAACTCTGCATAAATGTTGGAAGGACAACAAAAATGTGAAGTCTGATCAGAGGAGGAAAGGATTCAAACCTCCCTTCAATAGGAATGAGCCTAATAGAGATCGTCAAGATCAGTATACTAAGGAGGAATCAAAGAAAGTAGATTCCTTGGGAAAAAGGGGAAGACCACCAATCCAATGCTAGGGATGCAAGGAAGATCACATGTACAAGGATTTACCACACAGAAAAGACAGAGTGAAGACTGTGCACAACATCCAAGAGGCAACAACAGTTGGATATATGGGAAGAATCTATGCAGATTTAAATGATCGACAAGCAGATTACTAGTCCAATATGATTGAGGTGGAAGGTAAGATCATAAATCAACATGTTTCTATTTTGATTGATTCAGGAGAAATTCATTGTTACATTGATCATAAGATAGTCGATAGATTACATTTGGAGAAAAGTAAACTTGGAAAAGAAAGTTTGGTTCAGTTAGCCACTGGATCCAAAAGAAGAATCAATGATATGGTTAGAAGCTATTCCATAAGTCTTAATGGAGTGAATACTAGTACTGATCTAAATATCATACCATTGGGGTCTTATGATGTTTTGATTGGGATGGATTGGTTGGAAAAGAATCATGTTGTCCTAGATTGTCATAACAAGACATTTACATGTCTTGATGGAAATGGAAAACATATCACTTTGAAAGGAATTCCAAGACCCATCGCTAGGATGGATTGACCTGAGGCCAGGATACCATCAAGTAAGAATCAAGGAAGAAGACATTCATAAGACAACCTTTAGGACCAGGTATGGGCATTATGAATTTGTAGTGGTGCCATTTGGACTGACCAACTCACCAGTTGTATTCATGTTCTTAATGAATGACATATTCAAAAATTATTTGGACAAGTTTGTCATAGTATTCCTGGAAGGCATACTTATCTATTCTACATATGAAGAGGAGCATGAACATCACTTAAGACTCGTGTTGCAATTACTGAGAGAAAATCATTTGTATGCCAAGTTGAGTAAGTGTTATTTTTATCAAAAGTAGATCCATTACTTGGGACACATTATTTCAGAGTAGGGCATAACAATAGATCCAGAGAATATTGAAGCCATTAGAGGGTGGCCAACACCCAGAAATGTGTCAAACGTCAGATATTTTATCGGATTAGACAGATACTATAGAAGGTTCATAGTAGGGTTCTCTAAGATTTATCATCCTATCACTTCTTTGCAAAATAAGGGAACTAAATTTGAATGGACACTCAAGTGTGAAAATAATTTTAATCTATTAAAGGAATTAGTCACTAGTGTGACTGTGTTAAAGATTGCTGACCCAAATGAAAGTTTTGTGGTGTGTACAAATGCTTGTAAGGAAGGAATTGGGGGAGTCCTCACGCAAAATGGACATGTCATTAGATATGAGTCCATAAATCTTAAGGAACATGAGAGGAACTATGCCATGCATGACTTGCAACTTGCTTCCATTTTTCACACCTTGAGGATGTGGAGGCATTATCTCATGGGGAAGAAATTTGAAATAAGAACATACCACATTGGCCTGAAGTATATTTTTGAACAACGGACCTTGAATGCCAGGAAAACAAGATGGTTGGAATTCTTAAGTGAATATGACTTAGATATCAAGCATCTCAAGGGAAAGGAGAATAAATTTGCCTATGCACTTAGTAGAAGAGTGCATCTCATGCATGCTACTGCTATCAGTATGCATTAGTCATATTTGAAGAGCAAGATTTTAGATGGTGTTGCTATAGACCAACATTACCTTCAGGTAAAGAAAATATTACAGTAAGGAGATGTACAACAGAGAATAAAGGAGTATGATATAAAGGAATATTGATTACTCATGCATAAAAATAGAGTCTATGTTCCTAGTTCCGGAGAACTGAGGAGTGTGGTACTGAAGGAAATGCACGATGTTCCTTATGCTGGACATCCCAGTTACCAGAAAATGATTACAGTAGTAAGAAGCTAGTTCTTTTGGCCAGGAATGAAGAAGGATGTTTCCGATTACATCGCTCGATGTATGGAATGTCAAAAGGTGAAGGCAGAGCATAGGCACCCAATAGGTTTGCTGAAACCATTGCCAATTCCAGAGAATAAATGGGAAATGATCACCATGGATTTCATGACTGGACTACTCAGAATGAATAAGCAACATGATTCAATCTTGGTGGTGGTTGACAAATTAATAAATGCGGCTCATTTTGTGCCCATGAAGAAAACGTATACAACAACTAATATTGCAGAAATTTTCATGAAGGAAATTGGTAGGTTGCATGGGATACCTAGGAAAATTGTCTCGGACAGAGATACGGATTTTACCTCCAATTTATGGAGGGGATTGTTTAAAGTATTTGGCACAAGTATAAAATTTATCACAACATATCATCCCCAGAAAGATGGGAAAACATAGAGGGTCAATCGAATAAGTGAAGACATGATGAGAATGTATGTGATGGATAAGCCATCTAAGTGGGAATATTACTTACACTTGGTTGTGTTTTCATATAAAAATGGGTATCAAGCTTCATTGAGAATGAGCCCATTTGAGGACTTGTATGGTAGGAAATGCAATACTCTAGTGATATAGGACAACCCAACAAACATAGTGGTACTTGGGCCGGAGTTGCTCAAGGACATGGAAGACCAGGTGGTTAAGATCAAGTAGAATTTAAAGGCAGCTTAGGATAGACAAGAAGTTTATGCAGACAAGAACATGAAAATTAGATAATTTAAAGTAGGGGATCATGTACTTTTGAAAGTGAAGCCCAAGAAAAGAACTTTGAAATTGAGTAGTTGTACAAAGATGGCACCCAGATTTTATGGTCTATTTGAAATAATGGACAAAATAGGGCCAGTTGCATACATGCTTGCATTGCCTGCTTCCATGAATATGCATAATGTATTTCATGTATCTTTATTAAAGAAATATGTATATGATCCTAGCCATGTTATTGACTGGCATTTGATTCAGGTAGAGACAGAGGGAGACTTTCAGATTCAACCATTGCGGGTATTGGATAGAAAATTCAAAATGCTCTAGAATTGAGTTATAGAACTGGTAAAAGTTCAGTGGACCTGCTACGGTCCTGAAGATGCTACCTGGGATCATGAAGATGCCATGTGGGCAGAGTACCCACAGAGTTTTTAATAAATTTGAGATTTTGATCTCTATTTTGTATATCCACTGAGGACAGTGCCAAAATAAGGGGGAGGGGATGTAACACCCCAGGTTTCAAACCCCCATTTTAAATAATGCACTGTTAAAATGCTGAGAGGTCTAAGTGCCCAAACAATTATTAAAGGGCTAGTATTCCTAAGAAATGTAATTATTTGATCATTATTAATAATAAACACATTGCTGGCTGCTAGACGGACAAGGACTAGAGTTATAGGGGGCCATGATTCCACATGAGAGGGAGCTTGAGGGACTAAGTGTTTATTCCTATTTTTAATTACCCTTTTTGTCTAAGGGAGGGGATCAATTATGCGAGCTTATTGGGGAAGGCCAGGAGGTTCTTGTTTTCCCCACGAGGTTACTTAAACCCACCTTTGGCCTGATGGGGGGGTTCGAATGATGCATTTTTCACTGATTTCTCGTTCACTCACTCATTTTTCCCTCACGCACTCCCATTCAACCCATAAACCATTCATCAACCCATCCTCACCTGCGTCTTGGCTTGGAAAAGGAAATAGAGCTGCTGAAGAATTAGCCATGAGATAGTTGGTTGTAGTGTCTACTGATGTGATCTAACCGTGACCTAGGGTTTGCATGTCTGAAATGCATTGGCTTGTGCCTTTTTTTTCTCACAATTGCGAGTCCTAAGAGTTCCAGCACTGAGATTCTGGACCAACTGTGTTGTAGGCCCTGAAAATAAAGGAAAAGGACTGCGTGGCAGAGAAGGGTGGAGATCTGGTCTCTTGGGGAAGTATAGGCTAGATAGAAGAGAGATGGGTACTTGGATTGTTGTGGGTGTCAGGAAACCTGTGAGAGATTGAGAGATGATTGGTTTGGGAACCCAATTACACTCTGGAAGAATCCTTGTGGATTCATAGCCCTAGCTTGGGGGTGAAACTACTGTTGAGATTTGGAGCAGTGGTGTCTACGGTTGGGTGAAATGTCCTTGGTGTGCAGCCAGTCGATGTCATCTTTCATAAAGATAAGTAATCTATGTTGTGATATTATTATTTGTGTATGAATGTATTTCCACTATGTATATTTAATTGTCATTTAATATAATCTTTAGATTATACATGATCGTTGGATATTGCTGTGCATGTTGTTAAATCTGTTATCTTATGCATTATTAATAAATAAAGAAGGTATCAACATCAAGAAATAAGTCTAAGGGTGGGATTGAAGGTAGCATACCCCATCCTGTGGCTGGATGGGTATGTTACATGTGGTATTTAGATAAATGAAGGATGTTGTTAAACAAGAAGTCCTACCAAGTAAGGAAGAACCGTAGAAAATAGAGTTTGATTTAAAGGATGATGAATCAGACTCTACATAAGAAAAATAATCAGAAGAAGAAGATCCTCATACTCCAGTATTGAGGAGATCTGTTTGAGAAAGAAGGCTACCAGAAAGGTATACTCCATCCGATTTCTATTCAAATTTTTATTTGTCTATTACTGATGATGATTCTATAACTGTGAGGGAGGCAGTGGATTTAGAGTATGTAAATCTCTGGAAAAGGCCATGGATGAATAAATGGAATCCTTGGATATGAATGAGGCTTGGAATCTAGTGGAGTTTCTGACTGGAAGAAAGCCCATTGGCAACACATGGGTATTTAAAAAGAAGCTGAATGAAAAATGCAAAGTTGAGAAATATAAATATCGGTTAGTAGCAAAGGGTTATTCCCAGGTCGAGGGAATTGATTTTGGTAATATTTTTTCTCCTGTTGCCAAGTTAAATTATATAAGGTTTCTGTTATCTATTGCTATTGCATTTTATTTTGTAAGAGAACAGATGGATGCGAAGACAATATTCCTACATGGAAATCTGGAGGAATAAATCTATATGAAGTAGCCAGAAGGATTTGCTGTGAAGGGAAAGAAGGAGCTGGTATGCAAGCTGAAAAAGTCCCTATATTGTTTAAAACAATCACCAAGGATGTGGTATCAAAAAGTTGATACTTATGTGATGGGACTTGGCTTAACAAGAATCAAAGAGAATCATTGTGTGTATTTTAAATTAATTGGTGATCATTTGATTTATTTGGTCTTGTATGTGGATGACATGTTGCTGATAGGAAACAACAAGGAGATTCTCCAGGACGTGAAAACTCAGTTGTCCTATAAATTTGACATGAAGGATATCAGTGCTTCAAATTTTGTTTTGGGAATGGAAATTAAAAGAGATCGTAAAAAGAGGAAACTCTATTTAAATCAGAGAAAATATGTCGAGACAATATTGCAAAGGTTTAATATGAAGGAATGTAAATTGGTCAAGGTCCCTATTCCTATTGGTGTAAATTTATTTGTGGATCAGTGTCCCAAGACACATGAAGAGGAGGGGGACATGTATCATGTTCCATATGTGAGTGCAGTTGGAAGTTTGATGTATGCAATGGTCTGTACTAGACGTAACATTGCACATGCAGTGGGAGTTTTGAGTAGGAATATGTCAAAACCAGAGAAGGAGCATTGGACAACAATAAAAAGGGTTTTCAGGTATTTGCATGGCACTTCTAGATATGAATTGTTCTACCAAGGAAGACTAGGATTGGGCAGAGTGTTGGACATACATGGATTTGTGGATGCATACTTGGATGGAGATCTGGATCATAGGAGTTCTACAAGAGGGTATGTGTTTAACCTATTTGGAGGAGTAATTATTTGGATGAGAAAAATACAGGTTGTAGTGGAACTTTCAACTACAGAAGTTGAATACATGGTAGACACTCATGCAAGTAAGGAAGCAATATGGTTACAAAGATTGTGTTTAGGTGTTGGGTTGGTACAAGAAGCTGTAAGGATAGATTGTGACAATCAAAGTGCAAATTTTCTGGCGAATAACCCGACTTATCATTCATAGACAAAGAATATTGATATTCAATATCACTTTGTGAGAGACATGGTTGAAGAAAAGAAACTGTTGTTGATGAAGGTGGACACTTTGAAGAATGTTGTAGATTCATTAAAAACATATGTGAGCACTGAGAAGTTCTCTTGGTGTAGAGGATCCATGGGCATTGTTGCCCTAGATTGTTGACTATGTAACCCTGTAACCCCCTATATACAAAGAAAAAAATAAGTGGGAGAATGTTGGGTATGTGTTATATTCTTTGCATGACTAGTTCTAGTGTTTTCTATGTTGTGTCAGGCACGAAGGGGTTCAGGGGAAGCGCCCCCAAGAATGTTTTCTTCCTCGAGAAACGTGTCACATTTTTGCCTTTTTTTTCGTGTTGCTTCGACTTTCGTATCCATTGTTGGGTGATTTTATGACAGATGGTTTTTTCCAATGGATTTCTATTTCTAGTTAAGGAATTATGGTTGTTTACTAATCTAGGTCATTGAGTTAGGGTTTTGGATGCTGCTGGCTCCTATATGTATATTGTATTGTATAAAATGTATCACTATGAATAAATATAGAATATGTTGGTTTTCCTTTTTTGGGTTTCCAGGGGGAAAATCTTTGTGTAATGTGTGTATTTTCCATTGTATCTTTTCTGTTCTTTTATTGAAAATCAGTTTGCAGTAAAATATTGTACAAGGTTAAAATCTACATTGGTAGGGGAAAAGGAAATATTTACTAATATTCATATGTTACTATTGAGTCTTAGAAGGTAGATATTGAATGTTGGAATCTCATTGGAACATCAAAGGTAAAAAAAGTTTTGTCAACAATGGGTTGTTGGTATAGAAGGAAATATGTTTATTGATGTTAATAGAACTATATGGATGTGTTATAATATAGAAGATGGTGTGCTCATTTTACCATTGACGATACCTTCGTCACCCAACCACAGGCCGAAGCCTCCCTCCGAGGACCTTAACCTTGACCTGAGAATTCCTCCGGAAGCAAACCCTAGGCTAGATAGCCAAACAAAAAGTAGCACATCAATCCCCAAGGATAGCGCATCACAAAAGACTGATCAGATGTTCGAAACTCTAGCTAAGAGATATTCAAGCCAAAAATGAGAACTTGTTGCTACTGCAGCTGCACCAGCTCTTCCTCCAAACCTGCGCACCAAACTGCAATTGCAGTGCGCACCAACTGGGAAACTACAATTTTGAGATGCTGCAAATGAGAACTGGCACCCTGTATTTATAGTAATCCTGCCAGTTTTTCTGGAGCCGACTTCTCCTTATGGGTATGTGTATGTTCAGTATATTATTATTATTTCTGGCCGACTTCTTCTCTTGGAGCCTAATAGCTTAATATAAATTATCTTCTTGAGCCGACAAGGCTTCTAGGGTTATTAGCCAACTCATGAGGGTTTCTCTTGCTTCCCAGAGTCTTCTATTCTCGTCAGGTTCACACATGGGGGTAAATACCTCCCGCAACTACCATAATATTAACACTCCCTCCAATATAGAGAGGTAGTTACAGGTAATGGACTTGAGCACAAAACATACCATTTACCCGGTAGCATCAATATAGTCATCTAGACTATTTCATGACTAGATCATGAGCATCACCATCACCATCAACTGCATCATCTATCGAAACCATACTTCATCTAAGTAGTTAGATATGATGTTGGATAAGTCACTCTCACCATAGAGTGATACAAGAGGAGTAAAAGATCTAAACTGTTTTCCGTCTGGAAAATCTCTGTTCATCATTCATCTGAATGATCATTGTCTCCAATAAACTGCTGATAGTCTTCAAGGCAATTAGAACAAGGATAGAACACACCTGTGTCTATTCATAGTAGTACACATCTACAATCCAGTGGTTAACTACCACATCAAGTAACACACAAGTACTTGATCAACAACGTAAGGTTGCGAACGGTGAAACATATTCACCACAGTAGTCCTCATCTACTGTCATATAGTCTTCATAACAAACATCTGAGAGCATCCTGCATAGAAACAATGTTATGATAAAAATTGTATCATCTGGGCCAATATTTCACTCACGTCTATGAGATTTGAAAGAATGTCTGCCACCATAGTAGTCTTCATCTGCATAGAAACAATGTTATGATAAAAACTGAATCAACTGGGCCAATATTTCACTCACGTCTGTGAGATCTGAAAGAGTTTTTTCCCTCAGTATAGAATATCAACAATAATCATCTGGGAAAATATTTCACTCACGTCTGTGAGATCTGAAAGAATGTCTACCCTCAATATAGAATATCAACAATAGGATATCTGCCCCATTCTTCTCAACCAAGGAAGAAGGATTATTTCTGATTTCTGAGCCTGGACCATTTCTCACCCTGGGTCATTCCTCTGACACTAAACAAAATGTAACCTGGAGAGAATGAGTCTACCCTCGAGAAATGTTTGGACCATTCCTTACCCTGGGCCATTCCTCCGACACTAAACAAAGTGTAACCTAGATAGAATGAGTCTTCCTTAAGGAATGACTGTCCTAGACTATTCCCCACCCTGGGCCATTCTTCTGACACTAAACAAAGTGTAACTTGGAGAGAATGAGTCTACCCTCGAGGAATAAATGTCCCTGATTGTTGAGGCTGGACTACTCCCCACCCTGGGCCATTCCTCCGACACTAAACAAAGTGTAACCTGGATAGAATGAGTTTTCCCTCTAGGAATAACTGTCCGGACCATTCCCCACCCTGGGCGATTCCTCTGACACTAAAGTGTAACCTATAGAGAATGTATAACCCTCGAGGAATGTTTGTCCTGCATCAACCTCCAAAATGGATGATTCTTCGAAACTGCTCACAACTGTGAACTTCGAAAGAATGACTGCCCGACGAGGTAGACCATTCTACTTGACCACTACTCAGAGTGACTTCCAAGAATAATGACTGTCCTAGACCACTCCCCATGTTAACCACAATGGGAAGTCGATGTCTATGATACATCAACAATCAGTCTGCCTCCCATGTTAACTATAATGGGAAGTCACTATCCGTCAGAAATCTCAATCCACTTTCTGAACAGGAAAGCATCTGTCCAATTTGGACTATTTTTCAATTACAAAGATAAATAATATTTTCAATGCTCCCTCCTAACTTGGAGAGTTATTTCAATCACAAAAATAAATGTTTGCGTACCTTCTTCTAGTTTGGAAAGTCTTCCCTTCCAGCTAAGAGAGTTATTTCCACGAGCTCTAGCTTGAGTATGCAAGTTCTTTCATCTTGAATAGAGGCTTTACCAAAATGTATGATTATCTGCTCATCTGCGAAGATATGTATTGGAGAATCACTTTCTTCTTTCTGGACTTCATCATGGATAATGCAATGCTTGTACTTTAGTCTAGAATATTGTGAAGGATTCATGTAGATATGAACAATAGAGTATATCATAGTTGGAGAACTGGAACATATCCATGTTGTAATTCTTCTGTCATCACGAGATCTGAGCTTCTGAGTAGTCATATTGATGTTATAGGAAATCTTCACCATGCTTCTGTTGTGCACTGGAGGTTCTCCACCAAGTTGTCTTCTTCTTATCTGCATACAAAATTATCTTTCTGGTATGCCTCAAAGTCTTGAGATTGCTCTGCATGCGCTCTTTACTCAATTTCTTCTAGAGAACATTCTTTGCATTCATCTGATGTAGAATTCTGACTCATGGATGTTGCAGATAATATAATGACTTATATAGAGATAAGTCTGGTGTACTGGAACAATCAATCATCATAGTCTCCTCCCTCCATCTGAGAGAACCTCTGGTTCTGGATTTCGCAATGCTTTCATTCATAAGTCTTCCGTACACTGTTCTTCATCACGACTTTCAGTTCTTCTGCTTGATTTCTTTTAGTGAGTTCATATCAGGCTGGTAATATTGTGATTCTTGATACAATGACTGGTTGTTCTGATTCTTATTTCTTGTAATCTTCATGTTCTTCTTTTTCTTTAGCTCTTGGGTCCATGGAGTTTCTTATAGATTCCATGTCCTAGAGATTCCACTTCTTACCTTCATTATAGGATCACAGATCTGGATGGCCAACCAAGAATACTTTAAGGCTTTTCTTCGAAGAGGTATTCTTTTGTAGTTGAGCTGAACACGTACTGTCTTTCATGATTGCTACCATGGATATATACATTTGATCATCTTCAATGGATCATAGGATTAGCTCCCTCCTAATCCTTGCTTCATGTAAGAGTGCATATAATATGCTCCCTTCGTCTGACTGCTTTCGTCTCCGTCCTTATTGTCTTCTACAATATATAATTGGCTCTCTTGTCTTAACATAGTCCCCGCTTCTGTCTTAGTTTTTGTCATAGGTCTTTCTCCAATTTCTCTTGATGTCTGACTTCTAAGTCTCTTCAGGATTGATTCTGATTTTGACTTGTCTTGTAATAGCTTTCACATGATATATTTCATTCTTTCATGTGTAATATCTACTGATATTCATTCCTGTCTTGTTGTTATTTCATAGGTATAGTTCTTCTTGTAGCACATTATCTTCCAAGAGATAGATATACAATATATGTACAAAGATGATGCAAGCAAGATATGTACAGAAAATAAGAATAATGTTGTTTACCTTTTAGTAGAAGAAGTCTCTTCCATCCTGCTTAGTCTTCTTTGTAGGTTCCTTTTCTTCGGCAACTGATGCTTCATGCTTCTATTTCCTTTTCTTTAGCTTGGGACACTGGTTCCTATAGTGACCGTACTTTTGACAGTTGAAGCACTGTACTTCTGAAATGTCTTTTCTTTGTTTTGGCTTCCTTCTTGAATCAAACTTTCTTTTGTCTCTGAAGTTCTTGAATCTTGCTGTGAAGGCTTGATCATCGTACTTCTTTTGAGGTTTTTCTTTTGCACTGATCCTTGATTCTTCTTGAGCACAACAAGTCCAAAGTTCTTCAAATGTTAGCTGCTCCTTCCTTTTGTTCATGCTTGCGGAAAATGCATCCCATGTCTTGGGAAGACCATTGAGTACTATGTTCACCAATTCCTTTTCTGAAGTGATCTCTTCAATAGCTTGTAGTTGATCTCTTAGTTGGGATATTCTTACAAAGTATGAATTTATGTTGTCGTCATTATTCATATTCATGTCACAGAGCTCATTCTTCAGACTCATAACTTGTCCAATGTTTCTGACTGAGAAGAGATTTGTTAGGGCATCATACATCTTCTTCGATGAGTCGAGATGGGAGATGTAGGGTATCAAGTGGTCTTTTATGGAATCCACTATGATACTCATGTCATTGATGTGAACGTCTTTGAACTTCTCCATAGCTGCAACGTTCTGCGGTTCCTTCTCTTCTCCTTCTTTAAACTCTGGCTTCACGATCATTCCTTTCACAATATCCAACACTTTATTCTTAGCAAGGATGAGGTCAATCCTTGTCTTCCATGCTATGAAGTTATAGGCTCCATCTATCTTGTTCTCATACTTCATAGAGTTCATCATGGATTTCTTGACTTGGTCAAACCCTAGATTTGACCAAAAATCCAAACTTCACATCTTGGCCTTCTGAGAGTACCAGGTGATGCGCTAGTCTAGGGTGGACTGATCTATCCAGATATTAGGTCAATCTTGTCACTTAAGGTGCCTTGACAAGAGGTTTAGGGTTTCTACAGCTGCTTCTGCTAGTAATCCTAGCTGCAGTGCTTTTGGAAACTGCTCCTGCTAGTAACCCTAGCAGTAGTTCCTCAACGAGCTCAATGTCTAGCGGCTATGTTTCCTTCTAGCATTTTAGGCTGACTGAAGGGGTGTGGGCCCATAACCTGTTAGAATATAGAAGATGGTGTGCTCATTTTACCATTGACGATACCTTCGTCACCCAACCACAGGCCGAAGCCTCCCTCCGAGCACCTTAACCTTGACCTGAGAATTCCTCCAGAAGCAAACCCTAGGCTAGATAGCCAACCAAAGAGTATCACATCAATCCCCAAGGATAGCGCATCAAAAAAGACTGATCAGATGTTCCAAACCCTAGCCAAGAGATATTCAAGACAAAACTGAGAACTTATTGCTGCTGCAGCTACACCATCTCTTCTTCCAAACCTGCACACCAAACTGCAACTGCAGTGCGCACCAACTGGGAAACTGCAATTTTGAGATGCTGCAAATGAGAATTGACGCCCTGTATTTATAGTAATCCTGCCAGTTTTACTGGGGCCGACTTCTCCTTCTGGGTATGTGTATGTTCAATATATTATTATTATTTCTGGCCGACTTCTTCTCTTGGAGGCTAATAGCCTAATATAAATTATCTTCTTGAGCCGACAAGGCTTCTAGGGTTATTAGCCAACTCAATAGGGTTTCTCTTGCTTCCCAGAGTCTTCTATTCTTGTCAGGTTCACACATGGGGGTAAATACCTCCCGCAACTACCATAATATTAACAACGTGGTCACCAAAGGTAGGTGGAAAGGAGGGAAAATATAAATATTTGAAAAGGGATTTGTGGAAATTAAGGAATGATAAGAGAATATGGAGCATAATGAAGAGAGTGAGTGTGATGTTGTTGAACGATATTTTATTCAAGAGATGAAATTTGAATTCATACTTGTATTTTTTAAATGGCACGTGTCATGTAAATTAGTTGTTGGCATTATTTATCCATTACTTTAGTTAAAACTATTGAAATTCAATTGCTCTCTTCTCTCTTAGCCTAGGATGTGGATTTTGTGAATACATTTTCCATAATAAAGAATTTATAATGTTTACAATTTAGTTGACGACGATGGTAAAAATGACTAAATCATAGTTTTCATTTGTTTATATGGAAACCTTTTGTATGTTACCTTCAATATTTATGAAAATTATTGCTATGCAATGCAACAATTATTATCACTTGAATTAGTTTTATTGCATCTCTTCAATCTTGATGCACTTATCAATATATGCCATAGTAATATTGTGCATGCACATACAAAAATAAAATGTTGGAAACTATACATTAATATGGAATACATATTATATAGACATTGGAAAATAAATTCAAAATATTAAAATCCAAATACACATCATAGCATTTCAATATTGAAACTTTTAAAATTGAAATTCGCAATTTGAGAATTATAATTCACCATTTTGGAATCAAAATTCACACTTTCTAATTTCAGGACTGACATTTTTGGTGTCAAAATTCACACTTTTGGAATCAAAATTATTCAAAGTTCGTAGTTTCATAATAAAAATACACACTTTTGAAAACCAATATTTACATTTTAGAATCCTATTTTTCACTTTAAAAACATTGAGATTCACATTTCTGAAATTGAAATTCACAATTTATTGCTCTAAATTCTCACTAATTAGTCCAAATTTAACAAAGTTGGTATTACATTTCTTGGTGTGGAAGTGTGCCACTCGTTTATAGGTAGAAACAAGTACATTTCTATTTTATGACTTAACATAAAATTTCATCATCACATTCATATCTACATGCATTTTTTATTCCATGGTGTGAAATCGATTGAATATTATGTAAAGTTTCTTAACTGTGTTTATGGATACATGGTTGTATGATCTAGTCATGGTGTAAAATTAACCAAATGTTAGTATTCCAGTACATTTATATATAGATGGTTCTTATCTCATGATTAGTATGTTGTAAAATAGACTTATACTAGTCATCAATCTGATCAAAATTTAAATATTATAAATTAGTAATTACAAAATAATAGCAGTTATTAACTAAATAATCAATAATAATTAAAATAATAACAATAATTAAGTTATCAATAATAATCAAATAATTAATAAAAATAATACTTACTAAATTGATAACAATGACAATGATGATAAAAAAACCAATTAAATAGTCAATAATAATAAAATAATCATAATAATAAAATAATTAAGAATAGTTGCAACACAATTTTAACTCTAAAATAACATAATCGTGATGTGACTATGACATAAGTTTGATGCAATTTGGTTGAACATAACACATTTGTGATGCAATTTTGGCACATTCAAGATGCTAGTATGCTGAAAAATGACTTCAATATGACGCAATAAGGATGCTAAATAGACAAAAATCCTACAAAGTTTATGCTATACATATGAAGTAATATGATGCTTGAAAGACACAAATATGATGTAAAATTTCTATATTTCAATACTAATAGACTAAAATACCTCACCAAAATGATGCTAATAAGATTCATAATGATGCCACTATGACTCATAACGTCTTTGAAGTAATGCAAACAATGCAAATCTGATGTAAAAGTGAATTTGTTTTTGGACAGTTGGTTATCATTGATATCAACCCTTAGAACATTCGAGATACCCCAGAGTTGTGATCGATATTGATGGTGAGTTAGTTGTCATTGATGTCAACAAGAGTGGTTGATGTCAACAAGTGTGATGGATGCATTTGATGAAGCCTACACGAAGCCCTGAAGGTGTGGTCATGAGACCTAAAGTTGTTTGAGGAATAAGGACATGAAGGATAGTGAAAATGTAGGTAACTCACTCATGGATGGATAATACGTATCATTCCATTTCCATTGATAGGTGGTACACCACGTGGTTCCTCACGATTGAGGAGTTATGGTCTCATGAAGTTGGAGGACCACGAAGAATGATCTAAAAGCTCCTAGAAGGTCAACAAGTCAACAAGTAGTTACAGGTCATTCATTAAGGGTAAAGTAGTTGCAACAAGAATTTAATTAAGGGTAAAGTGGTTGCAACAAGAGAGTGTTGGTTATCCCTAAAATAAAGAGAAGGGGTAAAACAGTTACAAGCTAACCCTTAAAGGAAGTCACTTGGAAAATATAAATACATCAATAGACTCTCATTTGTTAGATATACATACATAAGTTCTATTGAATATCTATCTATGTGAAGTGATCTAGTACAAATTTGAAGTGATAGGTTTGAGGAAGCGAAGGTGTGAAGGAGAGAAAGTTTTGGAGTTGCAGAGAATGCCATTGAACTAGGTTTTCTGAGGTATATGCGGGTCACAATTTATCAGGGTGCGGATGTACACAAGTCACACTGGAATATAAAACGAATGTACACAGGTTGTCGATAAGAAAAACACAGATAGGTCATTTGTGGGTTACAATGGAGAGGAGCGTGAATGTACATGGGTCGTAGATGTGAAGAACACAAATATTCGCTGGTCATAAGCGAGCAAGTCGCGGATCTGTAAAAAGGGAAAAGAAGAACATGCTTGTTCCAGGTTGCATGATCCGAGGAGAGACTACATGTATGTTTTTGAGAGACAAGATACAACAGGTTTACTACAGAGTTAAAGGTATGTTCATGATTATTTTTTAAGATTCTATCTTAGTGGTATTGTGGAGCATGCTTAAGGCATGACTTTGTGATATTTGGTATATTCCCTCTTGGATGTATGGTATCTGATGTAGAATATGATTCTAGGTAGATCTGTTCAGGCACATTGCTGGTGCACATCTAGGTTCTATTGGTATATCTTGTGGTGCATTGTTAGAGGCATTTTTTGGTGTTCTTGGATCTATTTTTGTTTGATGCAAAGCATGGTGATGGTTGTGGGTTTTTATGAGTAGCTTTGGTTGATGCACATCTTGGATACTTGGCATATGGTTTGTTGTATGGTATATGACCGATATAACACATTTTGAGGTACATCTTGGTTACATGTTGATGGTGTTTCTTTTGGTATCTTGTTGAGGAATTGGTATATGTATGAGGCACATCTTTGGTGCATGGTGTGAGCCATATTATTGGAACATGTATGAGGTGCATGTCTTGGTGATATTGGTACATGTTGAGATACACCTTAGTGATATTATGGTACATTGATTAGTAGCACATTTTAACTATATTGACATCTTGGTATTGTGGCTATCTTGGTTATGCTTGAGGTACTTCATTGATGATATCTTATGATATGGTACATGGTTGATGCATGAGACGGTGCATGGTTGATGGATGGTTTGGTACAGGTGTTGGTACATTGTTGATGCACGGTTTGGTACAGGTTTTGGTGCATGATTGATGCATGGTTGATATAGGTTGATTTACATGATTGATGTATATGGTTGATGAGTGATGTACATGGTTTGGCGATGATATCCATGTGAGAGCATATGGTGTTGTTGATGTTGAGTATTGGTGATAGTGACGGGTTGATGTGATAGGGTGACAAGGACATGTTGATGTGACAGTGGCAATGATTTTGGTAGTGATAGTTGGTATACACTTATATTTCAGGATGGTAGGATGGGGCAAGGAAAGGAGGTTGTATCCTCCTTCAAGTTGGTGTTGAAAAATTTGGGTGTTGGAGCCTAAAATCTAGGGGGTTGGAGCCTCCTTCCAGTTGTAGCTGGAAAATAAGGAATTTGGTGCTTCCTATGAATGTATTTCTTCAGACATATAAGATAATAATTCTGTGGTTTTCTCCTGCATTGGGTTTCCACATAAAATTATGGTGTATTGTGTACTTGTGTGGTTTCTCATTGTTTATTGTTTATGTATACTGCTCAAAATGTTTTTAACGCTATTGATTGACTACTCATAAAGTTAAACAATAAATATTGTAGTTAAAAATAATAAAAGTGGTCATACTGATTCACCCCCTCTCAGTATTCCAACATTTGTAGAATTATTTTTTAAAACAAATTGACACAAATATGATTCAAACTACCTCTCACATTGTAATTCCTATGAATAAGATGATGCCTCAAGGAGTTCACATTGAAAATAATGATGAAATAAAGGGACATGATGAAACAAACTCAACACAAAATAATGATTCCCATGTGTGGACCATGATTTGTGTCGTATAAACTTCTTGCGCCCCCAACACACAATGATGCAATCTCAAAAGAAGAATTATAACCCTATATTCTAATAGTGTTTGATTTTATGGATGTATTGGGACCATAAAGAGAATGTTTTCCTATTTTGTAGCTCATCTATATTATCCCTTTGAAATTTGTGCTTCTTATTGACATATGGTGTACATTATGTATACTCTATTTTATTATTCTATTTTGAGTATTTCATACATAATATCTTCTGTTTATATTTATAGAAGCCATATTGAAAACCCCACCAACTAGATATAAGCTTCATTATTTATGTTTAAATTGTTTGTTTCATAATTACCCTATAATAATGTTTAAACGTTAGAATTTATTTCCTAAATTCGTGTTTAGAATATATAACACTAAAATTTAATAAATTTAATCCAAGATGGTGTTGGGAATGTAAGCTATATATTTAGGGACAACTTCACTAATTTCGGTTAATTAATTATGTTGGTTATACAACCCATGTTATAAATTTATTTCCTGTAATTGTTAAATTAAACTAATTGATTTTCCTTAAGATTAACTATATAAGAAATAATGTATAAGTAATAATGGAAAGTTTATGTAGAAAACGTATTTAGTAATAACTCCACTAATTGCAATTAAATAATAATAACAAGCTATTTTTAAGGTCACGATCAAGCCAGACACAAAATTGGTGTATGAAACCCCTTTTTTTGTGGGACAAGGGACCTTCTTCGCTTAGGTATTTGACTGGTAATGTCTACGGAGGTATACATACCCTAACCTCCTATAAATTTGAAAGTGTGACCTCTTAGGAGAAAACACATGTTCTTAACCATTAGGCCCATTGAGGATGTTATAAATAATTGAAGAACCCTCAAAATTATAATGTTGAGATATTATTTTTGCAATATTTTGAGCACGCTAACGTGGGAATTAACTCTCTTAATAATTGTGTTTTTTGGTAGAGCTATCAAAATGGAATTTGAGTGGGATGTCATTATGTACTATATTTAATTATTTGTTTTTTGGTGGAGGCATAAAAAGTGTTGGGATAGGGGTGTCATATACTTTGAACTTTTGTGATAGATTAGATAATGATTATTAAGCAATAACAAGGAATACATGTCAATTTGTGGCAAGGGATAATTATATATCACTAGAAGAAAATGAATGCTAAGTAGTATTAGTTTTCCAATTAATTGATGGTGGTTTCCATCATGTATAATTGGGAAACTATAAATGTTTTATGTCTTTGTGATGCCTATTTATTAAGTGCTAGAGTTGGAAGAAAATAATGCATGGGTTTTAACTTACTGTTATGCCATTCAAATTTCTCTAGAATCCTTATGTTACTATGGAACACTCTTCTTGAGGGAAAAAAGAATTACACAAAGAATATTAAATGTGTTGTGACCATTTAGTTATTAGTCCCTACCAAAGGCCATGGCTATATCATTTGATTCATCATTGACCATCCATTAGTTTTGCTTTAACTACAAATATTTTTCTTGTTATCCAATGTTGGACATATGATTAACAAAATAATTAGTTTTTATAATATTTAAATTAATTTTATCACACATATGATTCGCTCCCCAATTCGATGTCTTTTGGATGAGCTCTAATTGAATATGATTTTTTCAAACATAGGTTATACCTAACTTTTGAGTTTTAATCACCGAAAACCCACATAATGATTTTTTTTTTTCCAAACATACATAGATAACCCAAGTTTGGAGTTTTAATCTTAGATAACTACCACATCTATTCATTGAGGCCATTAAATTCATGTCAGTGGAATAAATACATGTAATGCCATATATTGGATGTGAAGTGCAATGCTACCATGCATTTGTTTTTGAATGTAACCAAATTTGTAAGAGAATTTACAATTATCAACATTCCACTAGGAAATCTTTGTTATCTCTGATTATTCAGTCTAGTTTGATGTCTCCTTTCTCCACTATGCAATATTTGATATATCTGATTATTCAATCTATTTTGACGTCTCCTATCTCTCCCATCCTCTTTTTTCCATATCCACACCTGTTATATCCTAATATATTTTAGGACTTTCCTCCTCTGTATATACCCCAACCATATTATCTCTATAATTCTCTATAACTCACATAAATAGTTGTACATACAATCAAAATCCATATCTACACTTCTTGGTAGACCATCCATGAATAAAGTTCCATCATGGTTGATGCAGGACCATCAATCCCATGTTAAGTCACTTGTAATTGGAACCTCGATGAAGCCAAAAATATTTGTAAGAGGACTGTATCCTCATGTACATAATGTCAAGAGTATAGAAGGTTGATAATAGGTTAGATAAAGGGATTAAATTTATTGTAATAAGTAGTTACAGGTTTATAGAGAATTTTTTTTGGGTTTGGCATGAGATGGAAATGGCTGAGTCAAAGAGATAACTGAGATAGATTAGTAACCAAACTGCTGACAACTATGTCAAATTTATCCTTGAACAGAACCTAAAAATATCTGTCAGCGGATTTATCTTCTTCTCGCTGTCCACAACCCTTCAATTCATATCTAGGATCCAAAAACTAGTCTGCAATTGAAATTTTGGGCCAGAATTCTCAAGTGACAGTGTTATCGGAGTAGTTCCCAAGTGTTGTCAGGGTCGATTGCTCTGATGATATCATATTGAGGTGCTCTGATGGGTTGGAATTTAGTACTATGAACGGCTCATAGTACCATGCCCGATCTACTTTCAATCTAGACAGTTGAACCTCCTCTCCAATGGAAAATTCATATTCGTCATTGAAGTTCTATCATCGAGGTGTCTGAATGATGGTATCTCACTTATCCTTCGATGGCTGGGTCTGAACAAAATAGCATCATAGTATTTCGATAATAGGGAGTTTTAATAGGCGTAGTCCGACGCAAGTATGGTCCGACATGAATTAAATCCAAATTAATGTCAATCATAGATCTTGTGAGGCTCCACTCTAGATCTAATCTTTGTTGTTGATTCATCTTCAATAAAAAGTCACAGGATTCACAACGCTGAATCTGACACTCCTCATAGTCACCCACATAAAAAATTGATCACTGGTAAACCAAACAATTCAAGCGCAGAGTTTGAAAAAACACACAAGAAGTATAATTCCACACAATCTAATCTTTATTTCAAATATTTGAAGGAATAATTTTACAACAAGAATGCTCTGTTTCTTCTTAGTCTTTCATACTTCTGAAAAAATGCACAAAATAACACTCTTTCACACTTTCTAACCTTTTCATAACTGGTTACAATACATTTTAAATTCTAATTATTCTCAAATAGCTCAAAATAAACAATCCGATCTATCTTAACAAACCCTCTAACTTAGAATTCCTAATCCTCAAAGTTAGAAACAACCCAAGACCTATCAAAACTAGTCAATTTAGAATATCTTCTAGAAATATCCATCTAAATAAGTAATAAAATTAAGGAAACCAACTTCCGTTGGTAAAAGTTTGTGACCGTTTATTGTGGTGAATTCCCCCCGCGGACAGGTGAAACCCCCCTTGGATCAAGACCCCTTCTTTGATCCAAGACAGAAGGGTAACATATGGTAACTAGTTTCCTTTTAGATCTATTTATACAAGTAGGATAGAAGAGAGAAATGAATGTCACACCTTTTTACAATGGTTCTCCTCACCACTCCAACCTTTTCACCTTGATATCCAAGCTCCTATGTGCAATAAAATACCTACAAAATAACAAGATGATATCCCTTTATTCCACACTATAATGTTAAGTAAAAATAGATATATCTACGATGAGTTTCACAAAAATATACATGTAAATACTTGAACGCATAAACATGAAAGGAATAGGCCAAGTTATCTATTAATGGAAATAAATAATGAAGCACTTACAATCAAAGTAGATGTTGTAGCAGCATCCTCCAAGCTCTCTGTTCTAACACCTTGTATCTTACAAAATCATCAGTATTATGTTCTTTAATTCTCTGGCCCTTTCACTCAAGCATGATCCTCATTATATAGTGGTTTGAAGCATAACAACATTGATATATCTTGGGAAAATGGTTGAGGATTTATCTCATGAGATTGGGATTTGGTGCCTAGGATGGAGGAAAGCGATATGGCTCGAATCCTTGACCCAAAAAAACTCATATCTCCCCAAATGTTTCCATTAGAAAAGGTGGAAAGGTTGCAACTTCTTCATCACTCCGTTAACATTGAGTACAAGGTGACTATCACTCCCTAAGACACTCTATAGGGGAGATAGTCCATATTTCATCACTCCTTGTGTATGGGAAAGGGGGTGATGATCCTCAACTGTGGTCAAAATCTTAAGTAAAAGTGTAGATTTTCGACTTCCAACCGATAGGTTTATCTTCCAATTTGTCTAGGGGATATATTATTCATTTTTTCATGGTGAGGAAGTTGTGACATTTATGTATGGAACTTTTAAAAAGTGCAACATTTATGTGTAATGCATATGCGACACTTAAGTATGATATTTGGTAATGTGAAACTTATGATACTTAAGTGTGATGCTTAATAATGCACCATTTGTGACACTTATGATACTTGTGACACTAAAGTGAGAAATTTGGGAGTGCGACACCTAGGTGTGTAACATATGCCCACTAAAGTATGAGGTCAAAAGAGAAGTTAATGACCAAAATACTTTACAAAAATCTGCATGTGAGGGTGCTGAAATAAGAGAGCTGGGCAAAAGTTTCAAAAAAACATCAAACAATATAAACATATATCATCCCCGAGGCAAGCCTACCTATGCTCGAAATACAAACTAACTCAAATCATGGTCGCATACCAATACACTACGGATCCATGAAATCAATGACTAGGGATATGACCACCAAAGATATAATGTGGATCCATATCTCCATGACTCAATCAGGTCATAGCCACGAAAGAGTACATAATGGTGACAAAACATGGCCACAGACCAATACAAAGTGGATCTATGTGACAACATATATATCATTGAGATCTCCATTATGATGACCATACTGAAATCTTCCAAGTACTTAGACAATCTCCATTGCAACCTGGGGTACTAGGGAATGTAACATAGATGCGTTCCTAGGGTATTCATCCCAATCTCAAAATAGTACGAATCTAACCATGTGAATAGATTTGTTGATGTCGAACATGGTAGAAACCACTTGATTACCATTCATTGATGTATATCGTTAACAAATGCGATGAAAATCACCGATGATGATAATGATTCCCAATATATCTTAGTACATTCCAATGAACATGAATATATGAGTTGAAGTCAAACATTCATGGAATCATTCGATCAGAGGAAGATTACGTAAAACTATTGTCAAAAGCGAGTAGACCTACCATTGAGGCATGCAGGTTCCAAGGTACTAACTAGTTTCTAAGCCTAATTCCTAGACAATGTGTTGGAATCAACAGGAAAAGGCACATCGAAGGAGGGCCATAGTGTTTCCCCCATCATCGACATGAAATTTATAGAGGAAAGTGATGTAGGATGATATATTAAATGAGTATGGAATGACACGAGGATGAAAGTTGGTAATACTGTAGAGTGGTTGGTTTGAAGTGAAACTTCCCTTGAACATTGTGAGACATGAAAAATGAATTGGCAACATTTAATTCACGAGAGATAGACCCAAACATAGTGTGAAGATAACTAAGCCACTCTTCGGGGGAGATGAAGGAGTATACAGAATCATAGGATTGGTATGACTCAGAGACAAGAAAATTACCCATCTGTGAGACAAGACACAAACAAGTGCCATGTTCAAGGGAGACAATGAAAAACTGCCATAATGCTTTCCAATACTTGACCTACTTCTTTAAAATTTCCCCCCACCATGAATGACAAGTATCTCTTTTTTTTTTTAATGATCTTGAGGATAACATATGCTTAGTATATCTCATCTTTGATGAGTCCCTCATCACATGTTTAATGAAACTAAAGGAGGGGTTCGGTCCCATATGGGTCCTTCACTGCATGATTTAATGAGTCCAAAGAAGGTAAAATGAATGGTATTTTCATGTTTAGAGAGTCTGAAAAGATATTAAAGAAGACTCCAAGAGTGATATTTTTTCGTAAATTTACTCTCCCAAGCCCGAAAAAGTGTAAAAAAACACAAGGGAGAACTCTTCTAGTTAAGATTGACTAGAGTATTCCTTTTTTGTAGTTAGTATTACAAGGCTGAAAAATGGATAATATACCACTTGAAAGATGAATATTCATGGTTTAACGAGATCAAAGGATGATGAAGTATGTTCACACAAATACGGTCATTAGAAAGAAAGAATCTCGTCTCCTGAAATCTTGCACAAGTCGAAGGTGACTCGACAAAACTAGGGCTAGTAATATCCATAAATAACATTAAATAAAGTTCATACTCAAATAAATAGTTTGAAAATAATGACTTAGAAAATGTGAACATGTCAAAATAACTAGTTCCAAGTGGATTAAAATACAATTGGGGAAACATACCTAGTTCATTTTACCTCTTTGCTGGTCTTGTTGAAAATTTCCTCTTTTTGGGAAACTTTTAGAGCGTTGATGGCAGGAGATGTGATAGACCATTTGACAAGTCATCTGAAGTAGGTTGGTACTCACTCCATACTCTTTCATTTGAATGCAATTTAAACTCATTGTTTTTCAAGTTTTAGGGTGTTTTGAGTTGTTTAAGGGTCTTCTTGGTGCCCTAGGAGGGGTTCAGTCCCATATGGCAACAAGTCAAAAGGAGCGATGATCTTGAATTCATCTACCTGTATATGAAAATATAGGATAGATAGTCACCCTGTATGCATATTTAAGGGAGTGATAGGTACTATTCCAAGAAATATTTTGTCAATACAAAGGTCAAAAAATGCTTGGAGTAAGCTCAAATTTTGGACTAATAATTATCCTTGTCATGTGCAAGAGATTTTTGAACAAAACGGTTGAATGGAAGGAGCGAGAGAATGAGGCTGAAGATATGGCTGTCCTCCATGACCCAAACACCATGACGGATTTAAGGAACTGTGGTTTACTCAAGTTTTTCAAGACTCAAAGCATGAGGAAGCAAATGCTTCTCTTGGAGCATTTGATTAGGATGTGGGATGCCAACAACCAAATTTTCCATGAGGGTCTCCATACTCTTGGCATAGAGATGGAGGCCATTTAATTCCTAACAGGGCTCTCCAAGTGGGAGGAACCTATTATGTTGGCTGGCCATCAGAGTACCGAGATATTGACCGATGAGTACATTGCTCATTATTGCAGGGATGGTACCCAAAAGAGTATTGGGAAGATCCCTATCAAGGATATTGTGGATCGACCATTGCATATGATCATTTTCACTATCACCAATTTATTAGGAAGCACATGGCCACAACTTGATTCTAAATATCATATGGCGTATGCCATCGAATGTCTTGAACCAAAAAAATTTAACTAGTGTGGGGGTGTACGTGTGAATTTGAAGAATCAAATCACCAAGTGTAGGACAGGGAAAAAAATAGTTTGGATGTGGGTCTCTCCTAGTGTCATTCTTATTGGAGTGGGTGCCTTTAATTCACCCATGGATCATGCTTCCTGTGCAACCTATGAATGATCCAGAGATGGATCATTGGACTAGTCTCATTTCTCGGTTGGGGGGTGGTCCCCAATTTTTTCGTGTTCCATGCTAGATTTTTCTCATGGTGGGTAGTTCATATTCCGATGATTGAGGATTTCTCGTATGTCGATATAGATTTTAGAGGAAACATAGATCTAGTTATTTTGGAGGGAGCATGAAAGGATGAGTCATGTATGTCCTTGAAGAACATGACCTTGTAACATTTATGTTTTTTAATTTTAACATATGTATATATTTTGTCATACAAAAGGGGAACTGATAGTTTTTTTTTTATTATCTCGAAGGTCAAGGAGTAGTACGACTGATAGGAATGTCACCAGTGATTCGACATAGAGAGGCTTAATAGATAGAGGATATTGATGCTGGAGGGATCTGAGTGTGGAAAGGGACCTAAGGGGGCTCATCATGGATGTCCCTGCGATGCGGATGAAGGATGTTCCTTATCACATCCAGAGGCACACTGTAGGAGTGCGTGAGAGTATCAACTATTTTTTACATCGAGTGGCACGAGTGATGATATTTTATCATGAGCATAATGTTCCATAGGATGATGAGTAGAGTCCTATATACTGTCCTAGTTTTGCGATGATGTATGGGCGATATAGCCAGTTTTCCCCCCTTATGTACATTTTGGATTTTATGACGTAGAAAAATGTTTTCTATGATATATATACATGGATTTCATTTCAGATGCTTATATTAAGTGTTTTAATCGAATGATGGTTTTCGTTTCCACACTTTTATATTCCTTGTGATTTATCTATGTGTTGGATGCCAGTCTAATAAGAAATTAGTAAGTGAATCGATTACCGTGTTAGACTCCCTTGGTATATGTCGATATTGGATGTAATTGAATGACCGTTAGAGGAGGTGAACCATTAAGTAAATTTGAATTAATGTAGCATCATAGACAAAATAAACGTGGTTTAGTTGATAGACCACAAGTTGAGAGTTGAGATTAATGATTAGATGAGAAATGAAAAAAGAGGAAACCTTTGTCAAAAGTCCAATGACAACGTAATATTCCATGACGTTATTTGTCGTAGGACCAAGGAAAAATCCTCCTGCACTCACTAACTTGTTAGCAGGGGAATAAACCACCCAAGCTACATAAGAAAGGTTCTGAGTATATTGACTAACAACATCAACAAATCCAAAATACACAAGAGAGGACACTGACATTTTTGCATTCAAGCACAAAGTGGGATAAGTGGTCATAAATGAAAGAAAGTCCTATGTGCAAAAGAAAAAATCACACTGCAACCAAAACACACCAAAATATATGGTACATTAGTATACGAAGAACAAATGTAGGATGTCCCTAAGAATAGTACTTTTTTAGGTAGAGCCCATTTTGAGGCTCTTTTAGAGGGATTCCATTGTAGTCAACCAACTCATACATGCCCTTTTGTAGTGCTTGTTTCATGATGTAAGGACCATGCCACATGGGTTATAACTTTCTTGCCCTAGTTTATCATGGTATTGGTCATAGACTAAAACTAGCTCGCGTTCTTGAAAGAAATGAGGTCGAATGGATTTTTCGTATTGAGTCTTGATGCACTTTTTATGAGTCATTAGCAAGAGAAACATCACGACACGTCTAATAAAGATTTTTAAAGTATAAGAATTGCTCTTCCTCGGAAGAGGTGTTGGGTACTAGTTCAATGACTAATTGGAGTGATTTAATTTCACATTCAATTGGTAAGATGACTTCTAGGACATAAACCAAATGAAATTGTGTAAACCCAGTAGTCATTTTCATGAATGTCCTGTAAGCCCATAGTGCCGAAAAAAGATTCAAGTGCCAATTTGATTTTTGTTCCCCCACCATCCATTAGATCATGGTTTTCATGACCTCATTGTTGGCCTCTACTTGTCCATTCTCTTAGGGGTAGTATGGGGATGAGTTTTCATGACGAAAACCCAATTTTCTGCTTAGCTCAGTTATTATGTGGTTTCAAAAATGTGAACCATGGTCAATGACATTTTCTTGCGAGGCTCCGAATCTAGTAATAATGTGATTAAACATGAATACTGCATTAGCTTTTCCATCATCTATAAATGTAGGCATAGCCTCAACCCATTTAGTGAAATAGTGTATGGCGACTATAATATACCCTTGCCCCCCAACCAAGGTAGGCTTACATTTCATAAAATAAATACCCCATTTTGCAAAAGGGATGAGGACAACTACTGGATGACGTCGATTAGGATGAGAACTTGTTTTATGATGAAAAACATGAAATGGTTGTAATTTATTAACGACATTTATATAATATTTGAAGATTGATGACCAAACATATCCTGCACACAATATTTTCTGGACTGTATCCATCCCAGAAAGATGACTGCCACATGATCTGTAGTGAAATTCATTGAGAAATATTTTGGCTTCGTCATGTGCTAAGCATAGTCATAGTATATAATCAATATCACATCGATACAAAGTGTCTCCATTGATAAAGTAATGTTTCACATGATGGCGAATATGAAAAAGATCTTCACGAGATAGTTCTGGTCGAAATTGTTGGGTTTGAAGATACAAAGTGATATCCCCATACCATGGGCCATACATACTAATGAGAAACAAGTAATCATCAGGGAGAGAGTCATTGGGAACAATTTCCTCATTAGTATGGGGAAGGTCACACATAATATCGACAAAAACTAAAGATTTCTTGGCTTTAGATTTTGCAAATCCAGATCGAATTACAGGAGAAGAATGATCCAACGAGAATATTTCTCCCCTAGTAATTGACGTTTCAATATGTTGTACATGGGGTTGGAATCTACAGTGATTAAATTTTTATGGATTAAAATATAGTGAAGAAACCATTGAGCAACACTTATTGCTGTCAAAGATAACTTATCAACGTGGGAATAACACATTTCAAGGCCTACAAGGCTCTTACTAAGGTAATATATCACATCTTCTTCATCGTTGTCATCCTCCTGGACTAGGACCATTCCAACAGTGGAAATGGATGCGACAAGGTAAAGGATGTAATGTCTCATATAATCCCAGGGATGTAATACTGAAGAGTTGGTTAATGCGTGTTTGAGTTCATCAAATGATTTTTGGAATTGATTGTCCCAAATGAAAGGAACATCCTTTTTCAATAAGCGCATAAATTCTTTCATAATTTCCATATAATTATGGATGAAGCGACATAGAAATTTTTCCTTCCCTTGCAAAATTTGAAGTTGGTGAAGCGTTGTTGGAGGCAACAATGATATGATAACCTCAACCTTTAAGGGATCAACCTTCATCTCTTCCTTGGAGATAATGAATCCTAGAAGTCTCTCAGTTTCAACGCATAAAAGGAACTTGTTCGGATTCAGGCTAGTATTATAGTATCGACATCAAAGAAAAATGGATCTAAGATGCCGAATATGATTCTCTCGACAAGTGGAATGAGCAGGAAATTCACCGAGATAAGGATCCAATATGTGCTTAATATCGTGAAAGGCATACGACATGGTCTGTTGAAAAGTGGCTCCAACATTTTTAAGGAACAAAGGTAATTTATGATAAGAAAATTTTCCCCAAGGGAATATGAAGTTTTTTTTGTGCTGGTCAAATGGGAGGATTTCAATTTGATTATAGCCAGAAAGCCATCCATGAATGAAAAGATGGCACTTCCAGCATAGATATCGATAACTTGTTCGATAAAGGGTGTAGGGTAATTGTCTTTAGGATAAGCCTTTTTAAGGTCCCTATAATAAATACAAACTCTGATAGTCCCTTGTTTCTTCATAATTGGAACAATGTTGGATACCCATTGAGTTAATGGTACAAGGTAAATGAAACCAACTTTCAACAATTTTTCAACTTGTGCTTTAATACCCACTGTATTTTGAGTGTGCACTGGGAGACATTTTTGCCGGAAATATTTGACTCTAGGGTAGGTTTTGATCTCATGAATGACTATGGAAGGATAAATACCTAGCATATCTGTATAACTCCAAGAGAAAACATCATAAAATTATTCAAACAAGGCTGTGTAATCTTTAATTTCATCAGGCAAGAAATTTTGTCCAAGTTGTATATTTTCCACGAGACCAGGTTTCATTGATATGTCAGTAGAAATAATTGACATAATGTTCCCAAGATTACCTTCAGAGACAGTTCCATAAGTAAGAATAGGGGACTGAGTATTTTTGACAATATCAGGTGAAATGATGGATTCAATTTTATTCTCTAATGCATCCATATTAGGAAGTAAAGATGATCGATGATGGAAATATTCCCATGGTGACTCATCTAAGTTCATAATATCCCTAATGGAATCTTATAATCGGAAATTACATGTGAGATAATAAAAAAATGATAGATAGGAGTCTATCCAGGAAGGTAGAGAGTAGGGATATGATGCCACAAGAGGATGGTCATCAAAATATGAGATATAAGAGGTAGATTTAATTGCATCATATGCGGCCTCAACAAGACTAAGTGGCATGGTTTCACCTAGTGATTCAAACTCATATTTTCTAGGAACTACCCAAGGATCATATGAATAATAGGATCATTTTACCATAGTCAAAATGATGTTTATAGTGGCAAATTGTTGTAGACGATTATGGGAAGGAAAGGGAAAAATCCCCATGAGTGAGGAATCTTTGAGGAGACATACCCCTGTGCTCTCATACTATATAGTGGACGGTTCCAACAAAGGGATATTTCTAGTATTATTGTTACAGAAATCCAGTGTACAATAATCGAGTTGGTCAATAGTCACAATTTTCCCTTGATGAGGGAATTGCAACAAATGAAAAACCGAAGATGCAACAATGGTCATCGCATAAAACCAACTTCAACCAAGAAAAAACAAGGGTATATATACCACTTCCACATCAACATAAACGGTTTTTCCTCCCAATTCAATGGGTAAAGAGGGTAAAATTCCATAAGGTGTGAAGTTGCGTCCATCAAATGATTTAAGGGTGGTGGGAGACTAGTTTAATTTATGAGAACCAATGGCTCTCCAATAGGATAAAGACATTACACAGGTTGAATATCCTTCATCTAAAACAATATGATGAATATTGTTCCCACAAACGATCGTATGGATTTGAAATGAAAGGTGGCGGGAGAGCCTCGATTTAAAATATTCTAGATTAAACATGATCATGTTTGATGTTTTTGGATCCATAGCTCTAATGGATGACACCAGGGTTATATTTTGACTGGGGCATTGTTGTATAAATTTGAACGTCGACATAGCACAAGTTTCCTGTGCCAAATCTTCAACAATATTATAGTTTTGGGCAATGTGAGAACTTGGATTAAAGATCATTTTTTGAATTTTTCTCTTGGGTGGGTGCAACACTATGTTATATGTAGGATTTTCTATTTGCATAGGGCCTAAAGGTGTAGGAGTAATGGAGGTAGAGGGTTTATTTGGATTACCTCCATTTCCATTGGCATTTCCATATGGAGGAGTGTCCTAATTATTTTCTCTAGTCGTTAAACTAATCGTCTCCTTACACATAAAAACTTGGGTGCTTGAAGAAGCATCCCCATGGTGAGGATGACTTGAGTTGACCCCTTGAGGAGGCGTGGTATTTTGTGAAACCATTTGTTTTTGTTGAGGTGGAAAAAAATTGGTTAACACTGCCGGTTGAGAGGTACCATTCAAAAATTTGTTGACTTCCTCATGGTGAGGACACTCTTTAGTATAATGGTCCTATGCACAAATTAGGTAGGGAACATTTTCCTTCCTTCTCTGTTTTGTGTCAACAATGGTTTGATTTTTTGTGTTCTCCCGATAGTTAGAATGCTTTTTGGATTTTTATTTACCTTTCTTCTTGCCTCCAGATTGCTGTGATGGAGTGGATTGGACCACATTCACCTCAGAGGTTTGTGCAGGAGAAGAAGCATATTTGGTAACAGTCTGAAATAAGGCTGGGGATGAGGTTGTCTGGCTTGGTTTCCCAATCAATTGGGTTGAAAAATGCATAGTAACGTAATCTATCATACCATCGACATGGGTTTCCGAGGCTGGTCTCGAAGGATCATTCGACATACAAGGAGAATGAAGAATGAGATGGTAAAGTTTGTCAGACTAGGAATATAACAAGTCTAAACATTCAACACAAATGATTCCTTTCTCCTCATTGACAACACCTCCCATGGAAACATCTCTAGAAATGGGTAGTAAAAGTGATTTCATAAACCAATTTGCGAAGATTTGTCCTAGAATATTAGCTTTAATCAATAATCCCCATCGCCTCCACTCATGAATATGATCAAATATATGGGTGGAAGTGGATTACCTAAATGAGTTTAAAATCTCTATACCGGTCTCATATCGAATCAGTAGTTGGAAGTGTGTTAAGAAGGACATATATAGTTAATTAAAGTCACTAAAGGATTGTCATGGAAACTCAATATACCATTTGGTTGTCGAATCTATGAGAATTATTTGAAAAAGTCTTAATCGAATAGAATCTTCCATCAAGGAGTTAGAAGAATTATAAAGATGGAACTTCATAACATGTTTGTTAGGGTCTTCTCCAGGTTTTTCATCGAACTTTGGGATATCAAAAGGTGGTTTGGAAGGGATTGGAGGCAAAAATGGGGCGTGTAGTATGGGATCATTAGTTAATCTCGACAAATCCCATAAATCCAAAGTAGCTAAAAAAAGAAGTTGGTAGTTTTCTTATGGATACTATTAATATTGGTATGGCATAGGAACACTAGTAGGACTATATACATATTGAGATGGTCCTCCCCTATACTGTTATGGGTAGGGTTGGGGATTAGACATCATAGGGTTCATGGATTGAGTAGGGAAATTTACTTGTGGATCCCATGTAGTATTCGTCTCCCATAGATAAGGTTGACCAAGATAAAGTCCCGTGGGAGTGGTTGGGATGGTCTATCCCCAGGCTTAAGGTTGGTTTCGAGTAAAGGATGGGCCCTACTTTTTTCCAGGGAGATATTTTCCTGCCTGGTTTCTAGTGAATGATTTCCCCCAAACTAGTTGCTTCCCCCCAATTGATTGTTGACCCCAAGGTGAAGCTTTCCCTACAATTCAAGGTTTCCCCCCAACTGGTTGTTGACCCCATGATGGATATTTCCCTACAGTCGAGGTTTCCCCCCCAACTAGTTGTTGACCCCATGGTGCAGATTTCCCTATAGTTGAGGGTTGCCCCCAAGCTAGTTGTTGAACCCATGATACAGATTGTCTTGTAGTTGAGGGTTGGTCCCCAACTAGCTACTAACCCCATGATGCATATTGTCCTGCAGTTGAGGGTTTCCCCAACTGGCCTCTTATCAAAAAATAGTTGTTGGCCGCCAACTGGTTGTTTCTCCCCAACTGGATGTTGTCCCCATATAGAATATTTCCCCATGATTGAATATGGTTGTGCAATCGAGGATGTAACTTGCCGCCCAGTGAGAGGGGTAGAAATTTTTTTTAGTGGAACAATTTGTGTAGGATGAAAAATTTGTGTAACTGTCAATGTATGACCTATTTGACTAGATGGGGAAAAAAATGCACTTGTTTTAGGGTTTGAGGAAACAACACTACTGGCCACCTGAATAGATTGAAAAGGAAAACAATGTCTAAGTAAAGAACTTGGTGCATGCATATGTGGAACTAGAGAGGTGGGAGTAAACGTTGGGTTTATAAGATGTTGTGATGGGGTAACATGGGTCACCATCGTTTCCCCTAAAGGAGAAGTACCAATAGTAGTGATGTGTGCCATGGAAAATATCATAGAATTAATTGAGGGTATCATCACTCCCTTTGTATAATCGAGTGATGTAGTAGTCATGCCAAAAAAATGTCTACTAAATGTGTCGAGTGGTAAATGGTAAGAAGAAAAATAATCAGTAGGTCCCATAGACGGTAATTCAACAAGCAATGGACTGAGAGGATTGGTCATAAGAGGATTTGCGTAAGGGACAATTCCTTCCACAAAAGTTGTGATTGGGTCTTCGGGTTGGTTAGTTATGAGCGATATACTCCCATCTTTAGAACCAAATTCTTCATTAATAGTTCCTTTGCTAGAAGGGTTGTGTGGAAATTCATGTTCTTTAGGATCTAACCCTTGCATTCTCTGAGATCTTCAGAGACCTTGGTCGACCACTGTGAAAATATAATAAAAATAACGGTCCCTAAGGCCACCTATTAAATTCGAAAGAACACACCCCTATCAAATCTAAAATTAATAAACCAAGGATGCAGTAGATGAAAAGATATTCTGAAGATGTGATATCAAGCCATAAATGAATAAATGAGAAGTACTTACCCCGACCTCTACCTAACATCCCTTCTTGGTGAAAACAATCCTTGCTTCGTGGGGTCACCCTCCAAAGGGTATTGAAAGTGTGATATGATGTCTGCCCTAGGTACCATGGGAAACCCCCCACAGTAACCTCTGTAGATACCTAGAAACAATTACTAGGGTTAACAAATTGTAGTCGGCCTCCAGGGAGGTACAATCATCATTCAGGACCTAATGTATGGGTAAGATAACAAATTTTGAAGCTCTTCCATAGGACTGAAAACAAGTGGACTAGTAAAACTCCTAAGGAACTTGAACGAATTCTAGATCCACGAAGCATCAATACCAAATGAACCAATGAAGATCAAGAAAAACCCCCAATATACTCTCTTTCTGATACGATTGGTTAATCTCTAGAGGGGTAATATTTGTTGCTCTTATGCATGCGACCTTATGTTTAGCCCTTGTGCTAGAAAGGGTTCCCAACTATTCCTATATGACGATTGGATTTAATTACTCTTTAGTGTTCTACAGTCTCATTTAGTAGCCTTGGATAATTTAATCACTTCACCCCAATCCAAAATCCCTATCCTTGGACTATTGCTGATGTTCTATACATAAAAAATATAATTAGTTTTATTAAGCACATTGGTTGATTAATGGATTTCCTTACTCAAAATGGTGTATGGAGGTGCAACTGATGATGTGAATGACTTGACTCCAAAACCATGCTGAGAGAATGATGTGCAAACTATTTCTTTCAATGAATTCTATGTGTAGGAAGGAGAAGAGAAAATTTTCACTTCTTAATGTATACAAACACTCAATACTGATGCAATTCTCAGACTTTTGTCTTCAAAATGCCAAACTATCCAATTCAATGTTCCCAAAATTCCAAACAAATTCAAGACAAGCTCTAAAACATGTACTAAAATGCTCCAACTAATTTTTTATTTCTTTTTCAAATTGCATGAAAACCCAAAAATAAACACTTCTCTCATTTTTGCTTTCAATAAATATGAAATAAATCAATGTCACTCACAAAGGATTCCAAAACAAAATAAGGTGAAGTAAACAAGCAATCAATATTTAAAATAATCCAAACAAAGATGTTTTTCAACTCTTATCCAAACAAGAATGAAAAATGCAAATAAATTGAAAATCACTTTAAGAGACCTCAAGATTCAAGTAGCAATGAAAAATATGCAAAGTTGCAATAGATCCAAAAGAGATTAAGAGTATATCCAAGGAAGCAGAAGTTTTCCAAAAAGGTGAAACCAAAAGCTTCAATCAATTAGGCTCAATGCAACACAAACAACCTCCAAATCAAATAAAAGGATGCCAAATCAATCAAGTAGAAGACTCAAAAGGTTTTGGAATTAAACAACATGAGTTTGAAAATGATGCAAACCCCCTCTCTCTCTTGGGGCTGCTCGACCTCCTGGTCTATGATCGTTCAATTCACTGAGCCAAATTATCTCCTCGATACCCTGATAGTCCCCAAATTGATTCAACACATGCCCCTTATCTCCTTAGGCACAAGTCCTATGTAACCCACATGCCCTTTTCCTGGCGCTCTTGGCAATTTTAAACTAGCAGGCACTAGCTCCTTCCGCTAGGCCCCTCTCCTCATATGACCTCAGGCTGTGGCCCGAGGCTAAACCCTAAGGTGCTTTAGAATTTTGGATTTCGACTGTTTCAACTCCAGTTGAATCCTTTTTACCTGAACCCCGAATTGACGAACTTACCCGGACAAGATCTACGACTCACATTCCTCCAACAACGAATGAGTGTGATCCACTTCAGGACTTCAACCTTTGGGAGTTCTGAGCACTCCAAACACCTTTTTCCTCTGGAGTATTCCGTACGCAGAGCTACAGATCAAGCACCCAAAATCCTTCTAGATCAACAACTCCTGATTCCTTCGGCAATTCAGGCCTCAACGCTTTTGAATGCACCTGACCACTTTTTCCCCGAACTCTGAATCGACAAAATCACTTGGACCAAATGTACAGTCCATGCTCTCCTAATAGCCAATGAATTTGATCTACTTTGGAACTTCGACATTTGGGAGTTTCAAATGTTTCAACACCCTTTTTCCTGGAAGTAATTCTACCCAAAGCTATGGATCATGCACCACATACTCACCTCAATCCACGATCAAGATTGTCCTTTGATTCCCCTTCAGGCGACTTACAATAAATGCCCCCTTTCTCTTATTTCTCCCTAAGTGTCAATCCTACGAAGTGGCAAATATTTTACCATGCGTCCTTTTTCCAATAGATTGTTCATATGGAGTTCGACACTTCATCCTTCGATACTTTTCGTTCCTTCACCCTTCATTTTCCCTGAAGTTCTCTATCACCGAAGTGACAGATCTAGAACCACGTGTCCACACAACCCACAGCTAGGATTTGGATTCCTACGTTCTGGAGCTTCAGACGACTTCTAGTCTATGACTCCACTTTCTTCGTACTCTTTCCCTTGAATTTCACGATATGATGTTGCGTGTCCTCCTCAAATCAACAGTCATGATGGACATCACTACTTCAGGACTTCGGGAGTTTTGGCTCACTCCACACAAGATTTTCATCGAAGTGATTTCCTCCAAAGTACATAGATCTCCGCCACGTGTTCTTTTGAACGATGGACATTACCGATCCACTTTGGGACTTCGGGACTTAACGAGTCCACCCTCTTGTGCACTTAAGAATATTAAAGTGCATTCACTTTACCTGGATCCAACGGATGTCAATCCTTCACACCCAGATCCGATGGTTGGGATTTGTCCTTCTCCTTGGCACGCTCATCCTGGTTTTTGGATGTATAATTCAATGGTCTAGATATTCTCTTCGCAGCTGATCTGATGGAAACTATTGCTCCTCCTCCTGAGCTTCTTCGTTCTCCCGAATTTGGGAAAATTTTTAAGTGTTCAAAGGTTTTGGCCCTTGAACCTTCTCCGACGAACCCGACTGCTGGGTATCAACTTATGCTTCTCCTTCTAAGCTTCATAAATTGTAATAATTCTAACTTTGGCACACACCTTGTGCTCTCTTTAGTGCAAACCTACACTATTTTCAAAATTTGAACCCGTAAAAGTCCTGGGCCTCTGCTTCGCTGTGCAGGGTCACTGTGCACACTTGCACTATCTTTCCCGAGCCTTGTTGTTGTTCGGATTTCTAAGGTACTTGACCCTTATTCTCCCTCAAAGGAATTCTTGTGCCCTCCTGACACTTAACGCTCATCCTTCTAAGGTTATGAAGAGTTGAAACACTCCACTTATGGCACAGTCCTTGCACCTTCCTGATCATCATACTTTCTCAACATTTGTCGAAGTGTTGTCCTGACGCACTCCTTGCACAAGTATTCCTCCTAAATATTGATATCTTTCAGGTTCACTCATGAACTCCTCGTGTTTTATCAATGCACACTTGCAAAGCTCTTTCCCTATATTGTTCAACAACTCTGTCAGTGTCCCCCCTGACACTCTTCTTATAGAAATCTAAAAAAACATCGCTTGTGCACACTTGCACCTACTCAACGCCCTCCTGGAAGAGCTCTACAGAGTTTTCTAGTAACTCTATCTATGGTTACTCTTGCACAGACTTTTCTCCAGGGTGTTCATTAACCATGAGGCTCCTCCTCGAGATTGTGAATTATTCTAGGGTCCCTCTTGGCACGTTCTCCTCTGAACTCAAAGCAGAATTCAGATGCACACACCTTGCACTGGTTCACATAGTTTCAAGACTCTGTCATGGACTCGTTGCACTTAACCTAAAGAATCGAGAACAACTCAACTAACTCACAACTAGATAGTGAATTCTATATTCCTCCTGCAGATGGAACCTATCACATACATCTACAACATAAACTCATAAACAAACAAGCGACATTCATAAAACACACATTCACCATACAAAAACTCATAAAAAGTGAAATATGCTCTTTTGTATTAATGTGAATGTCAGTTACAATATGTGCACAAAATCTTAGACTGCAACAAATTCTCAGCTCTTCTCTCCTCTTTGCTTACAATATTTTTTTTTATCAAATTTTAACAACCTCTACTGGGCATATTTTACAAAGATTTATACAAGAGGGGATCATCAAGCTTTCCCTCCAAACTACTCTAGTGGTGTCCAATCACCATTTAAAATTCCTATCTATTGAGGCACATTACAATAAAATACCACATACATCTCAAATCTGAGGCAAATCTCAAGATCTATTCGAACTCAAGCCTGATAAAGGTGACTTCATCTACTTCCTATACAAAGGCATCAACTTGACTCTTCCAGCCTTACATTATTTAATTGCATTAAATTTACATTTAAAAATTTAAAAATGGGAGGGATGCGCCTCTCCCTTCCTTGAATCAACTTTGAAGTGCTAAATAGATGAAGCGTTGCTAAGGTGGAGCAATGCTCCTGCAACATAAAACCTACAACTGATGAGGAACAAACTGTTGTTGAAATGAACTGACCCAAAGGATTTGGTTAACCTAGGGAATCATGAACATTCTTCAATTTGAAGAAAAATGAAAACTTAAAAAGATGCAATAAATCATGTGATGATCATTGATATTTACAAAATTAATACTTTAATCAAGCAAATAAGACTCCAATAAAATTTTTTGAGGGAAAACACCAAAAGTCAAAAAGCAAAACAAGCCCAAATTCACTCAATACAAGGACTATCACTCATGTTCCTATGTAGAGAGGGATATGATAAGGGACTATAACTCCCTAGACTACTATGGGAGGGAGATGAACATGGTACTATCTCCCTGTAGGCCCTTTTGCGAGAGGGATAAATTGCTAAAAGTGAAATAAAAATAAAATTTTTGCTCAAATATGAAGTAAGGTTAAGTGTTTGAATCAATGAAGTTCTCAATGACACTGAGGAAAGGGATTAACCAACAAATAAGTATCAAAATAACAAGATCAATCAAGCAATATTTCAAAAGGATAGGAAATACCAAGGAAAGACTAAAGAGTTTTTCCCCAGTGGAGTCACCAATTTTCTATTGTGGTGAATTCCCCCTACGGACAGGTGAAACCTGCCTTGGATCAAGACCCCTTCTTTTATCCAAGACATAAGGGAAACAAATGGTAGCTACTTTCCTTTTAGATATATTTCTACAAGTAGAATAGAGGAGATATGAAAATAACACCTTTTTATGATGGTTTTCCTCACCGCTCCAGCCTTCCAACCTTGATATCCAAGCTCCTAGGCGCAAGAAAAGACTTGAAAAAGAAAAAGACGAGATCCCTTTATTCCACACTATAATGTTAAGTAAAAATAGATCTATCTACAATGATTTTCACGACAATAGACATGTAAATACTTGAGTGCATAAAAATGAAAGGAATGGGCCAAGTTATCTATTAATGTAAACTAATAATGAAGCACTTACTATCAAAGTAGATGTTGTAGTATCCTCCTCCAAGCTCTCCATTCCATCCCCTTGTGTATCAAAAAATCATAAGTATGATGTTTTTCAATTATCTGCTCCTTTCACTCAAGCATGACCCTCATTATATAGTGCTTTGAGGCATAACAACTTTGAGATATATTGGGAAAATGGTTGAGGATTTAGCTCATGAGATTAGGATTTGTTACCTAGGATGAAACAAAGAGATATGAATCGAATCATTGACCCAGAAAAATCCATATCTCCCCAAATCGTTCCCTTAGAAAAATGTGGAACAATTGCAACTTCTTCATCGCTCCCTTAACACTGAGTATAGGGAGACTATCACTTGCTAAGAGACTCTAGGCGGGCGATAGTCCAAATTTCATCACTCCTTGTGTATGGGAAAGGGGGTGATGATCCTCAAGTATGGTCAAAATATTAAGTAAAAGTTTATTTTTTCTACTTCCAACCAATAGGTTTCTCTTCCAATTTGTCTAGGGGATATATTATTCATTTTTTCATGGTGAGGAAGTTGTGACATTTAAGTAAGACACTTTGCAAAAGTGTGACATTTATGTGTAAGGAATATGTGACAATTAAGTATGATATTTTATAATGCGAAACTTACGATAGTTAAGTGAAACAATTAATAATGAACCACTTGCAACACTTATGATACTTGCGATACTAAAGTGTGACATTTGGGAGTG